>APFE030268867.1:46229-82991 GCA_000404065.3 Pinus taeda | reverse complement strand
TTTATGTCTGAACAAGGTTATACTAGATGTCACTCTTATCATTGTGTTTATCTCAAAAGGCAAAATGATGGAAACTATATTATATGGTTATTGTATGTACATGACATGCTTATTGTAGGTTCTAACATGCAAGAGATAAATGTGCTCAAAAGAAAATTGGCAAACTCATTTGCAATGAAGGATTTGGGTGCTGCAAAACAAATCCTTATGAGAATAACTAGAGACAAGAAGAATCACAAATTAACATTGTCTCAAAATGAGTACATAGAAAAGGTGTTGAAAAGATTTAATATGTAGAATGCAAAACCAGTTAGTATACCTTTGGCTAGCCATTTCAAATTAAGTAAGGAGGCATGTCCCAAGACTCAGGAAGAAATGACTCATATGTCTAAAGTTCCATATGCATCAGCAGTTAGAAGCTTAATGTATGCAATGGTCTGCACAAGGCCTGATATTGCACATGTAGTGGGAGTTGTAAGCAGGTACATGAATAATCCAGGAAAAGAACATTGGATGGCTTTGAAGTGGATTCTCAGGTATTTGAGAGGTACCACAAATCAAGCATTATGCTTTGGGGGTTCAAACATTACTCTACAGGGATATGTTGATGCAGATATGGCTGGTGATAGAGATAACAGGAGGAGCACAATAGGGTATGTGTTTACTGTAGGTGGAATAGCTATCAGTTGGGTCTCAAAACTACAAAGTGTTGTTGCACTCTCAACAACAAAAGTAGAGTATGTTGTTGCTACAGAGGCTAGTAAAGAAATGATTTTATTACAAAGGTTTCTGGATGAATTGGGTAAGAAGCAGAAGTTGGGCAGGTTATACAGTGACAGCCAGAGTGCCATACATCTTGCAAAGAACTATGCATTTCATTCCAAGACTAAACATATACAACTCAAGTACCATTTCATACGGTCAGCATTTGAAGATGGATAGTTGAAGCTGGAAAAGATACACACTACCCAGAATCTTGCAGATATGTTAACAAAAGTTGTAACCAGGGAGAAACTGAGAATATGCTCAGTTTCAATTGGTCTTCAAGTATGATGAAGAAGATGAGAAAAAACCAGGTCCAAAGTGGAGTCATTGTCTAGCAAATGAAGCAGTTGTGGAGTTGCTATAATCAGTCTCCAAGTGGGAGATTGTTGGGTGTGGAGCCTGATTATCTTCTGTATTCAAAGTTTTTAGCCAGATGTATACCCCAAGAAGACTGTACACCCCTCCATGCAGGGCGGTGCGGGGGGGACTTGTCCCTCCCCCTGCAAGGGTCCAGGGGGGCTAATCCCCTTCAGTTGGGGAGTATGGGGGCCAGTGCCCCCGAAGCTAAATATAGATGTAAAATTTCCTTGTAAAAGTCTAGTAATTTCTAGTCAATCTGGGCCATTCATTAGGCAAATGATCTGACGGTAGAAGTTATGTTTAATTTAGAGTTTTTTCCCCTAGAAGGAAACCCCTCACTATATATGAGGGAATTGTATTGTGTCTATGTAGATCTGTATTCTGAGTGAGGAAGAGAGAGGAGATTGAGAGTGAAGAGGGTGTTACAACGGATCTGCTGTAGGTTTTATCTCTTTAGTTTGCTGGATAATATAATAAAAGAAGGACTGGATGTTTCTCCGTGGACATAGCCCAAACTGGGTGAACCACGTATATTTGTGTCTCTCTTGTTTTATGCGTTTTTTATGTTTATATTTCTACAATATTTTATGTGTTCCATTGCTCTGTAATATATAATTTTCTAACATACATACATAAAATTTCTAGCTTTAACCTTTTCTTTCAAGAAAATAGAGCCTTTACCTTTTATGATAGCAGGGGTGTCATTTCCAAATGAGACGTTCTTTTCCTTTTCTAAGACATTATATAAGTGAAGTTTTTCTTTGTCCCCTGTCATGTGTTTTGAGCATCCATTGTTGATGTACCACTGATTTTCTTGTCCTTCTGCATACAAGGCTAGACCACGTCTTTCTGTTTGAGATTCTTTCCTTCCCCATATCTTGGGATTTAATGGAGTTTGCTCCTTTTGAGATGTTTGCCGAAATTTTCTCCTGCATTCAGATTCTTCATGACCAAAGTTGTTACAGATTGAGCATTCTATTTCATTTTCAAGAAGAGAAAAGTTATTATAGGATATTTTCTTGATCTCTGTTACATTCCTTTGATTTCGTGCTTCTCTAGTCATGATAGTTTTGTAAGCAACACATTGAGTAGATTTGTGTCCAAAATTATGAGATGAAAAACATTGCCCATTAAAGAAGTTCCTGCGACTATCATATCTATTGACCTCGTGACTATAGTTTCTATTGATATTCATCTTTGGAGCAAATTGAGTATGATTTACTTGAGGTTGGTTGTGGCTTCTATCCATCCTTGGAGTAAATTGAGTCTGATTTACATGATGATTTGCTTTATGCCTTTGCTGATGATTGTCATACTGTTCACTGGTTTTTGCTACATCAAGATAGCTTTTGGTGGAGGTTGACGGCTTCTGTGATTGAGATGCTTCTTAAGTATATCCAAGACTTGTGTTTATCAGAGGAGAATGCTGAACTTTGATAATTTCATTTAAAGTTTCTGATCCTTTAGCAAATCTAAGATTGAGAGATTTCGTTTTCTCAAGATCCTTTCTTAGACCCACAATTTCACATTCTATTTTTTCATTGTGTTTTTCTTTTTCAGCAAGTTGGTATTTCAAGGTATCTATAATCATATTCTTTTCTTCTAAACAGATTTTGAGTTTAGATATTTCTTCATGAAGGTCTTCCTCTTCTAAATCATCCGAAAAATTATCATCGTCATAAGCCATGAGAACTCTATAATCTTGTCCAGTTTCATCTTCATCACTATTAGATAAACCATCGCTATCTTCATGAGTAGAGTAACTCCTTTTATTCACAACTTGTTCTCTATTCCCTTTTTCATATTCCTTTTCTTTTTCAAATTTATCTTTATGAGGACATCTGGTAGCATAATGACAGACTCTACCACAAGAAAAGCATCTGAAGGGTAACTTACCTCTAAACCTTCTAGAACCCCATTGAAGCTTTTTGACAAAGTTTACCTCATCTTCTTCTTCTGAAATATGTCACAATTCATTTTATTCTTCCTTTCCTTTTGCTGAAGCTTTGAATGTGGCTTCTCTCATATCTGATGGTCCTCCTTTTCTCATCTCAAAGGCAGTTAAGATTCTGTGAAGCTGCATCATAGTGATATTCTGTAAATCCTATTTTTCTTCTATGGCAGACATTTTGGATTCAAATTTAGCAGACAAAGATCTCAAAACTTTCTCAACTAAGGCAACTTCCTTAATTTCTTCACCCAGATTCTTCATACAATTGACAACCTCATCTATACGTAGGAAGTAACTAGCTATGCTTTCATCACTATGCATCTTAAGAGTTTCATACTGAATTCTGAGAGTTTGAAGCTTAGCAAGTTTTTCCTGAGAGTCTCCTTCCTAGCTCAAAATGATTTTGTCCTATATTTCTTTGGCTGATTTGAGCTGCATGACTTTGAAAAAATCTGATTGTGACAGACTTCCCAATAAAGTATTAACAGCTTTGGCATTGGTTTCATATTGCTTTTTACCTGCCGTATATGTAGGAATTGCTGTTGGAAGTGTATATCCTCCTTCCACAATTTCCCAGACATCTATTCCAAGTGATTGTAGATAGGCTGTGGTTCTTATTTTCCAATAAATAAAGTTGCTTCCATCGAAGATTGGCGGTCTCATGGATCCCATGCTTTCTTGATCATTCATGTTGATGGAGCTCCCTTCAAGCGATCAAGCTTCTTCTGAAGGACCTGCTCTCATACGAATTGTTGGAAATAATACTGAGAGGGGGTTGAATTAGTATTATCAGATCAATAATTCTATTTCCAAAACAGATTTATATACACTACTTCAGTGAATTGAACTAGTGTGTACACGCTACTGTGCTTAAAGAAAACAACGTATATGCATAGAACTTGTGATTTAGACAATTTATCATGCGTTGAGCTTAAACCAGTATATCAGAGATTTATTAGACAATGCAGTAAAAATAGAATAAAGCATCACACATAGGCAACAAACATGAATACCAAGATTTAATGTGGAAACCCGATGTGGGTAAAAACCACTTGCTGCTGTCATCTTTGTCTTCTTTTAATAATAAGAAAATATGTTTACAACCTTGTACTAGTGCAGACTCATACTAGAACGCAGGCTTCTACCTGCAGAAGGTTACAACCTTCTCTCATTTTCCATCTTCTACTGGAAGGGAGCTACAACCCCCTAGATCTTGTACTAGCCAATATGTTTACTAGTACGTAGGTGCTAGCCTATTGAAAATTCCACTCTTCCACCAAGGACCACATTTCATGAATTTTTAGACTGGAAACTCTTGGATCACAACACCACAAGCTGAAGGCCACGTTTCATCAAATTTTCACACCAGACCCATCAAAGCCTTTTAAACATAAACTGCAGCAACCAATATTCAGTTAATCTGAACAATCAAATCACTGACACCAGAACACTATGCTGAACCCAAAACCCCGCGTCATCATCCAGAACCAGCTGTAACCTCAAAAATCATGCATTAGAGTGTATACACTACTTGGTTGAACCCAACCTACATGTGTACGCTTCTTCCTTTAACCCAACCTACGTATATATCTAAAGATACTGAATCATAAACTTCTGAACCATAGATTGTACCAATCAGTGACATTCTGAAGATATACTATCATATTACAGAGTTCAAAACAGATAGCAGCAAGTATCACCCTTCCTTCTCAATCAATCAATCAATCAAACTCAATTTCCTTATACAACAGCTCTAAGTTCAGATCTAAGAGGACTTCATTGACAGACAACAATAAAACAATGAAATTTGATTAGATAGATTAGTCATATGTGAACATAAGCTTTTATTTTTGTATACGCTAATTGAAAGAGTCGAATCTGCATGTACACGCTCTTTGGTCGAGACGAACCTGCGTACAAATCTACAAATTTTGACTCAGAACTTTACTGCAGTTTTCAGAATTCAGACAAAGTAAGGTCATGATAGATATCAAGTAGAACAGGCACAAACCATCCGATCTGGTCTCAACCAATATCAGATCATTCAAGAATAAGTCATTTCAAGTCTCATTTTTCCTGATCCAATGTTGAACTCAAAGTGCACATTAAAATTTCAGATCCAGTCCCAAACATAACCCTGCAACGTAATATATACTTCAGATAGAAGTATTCCTTAGAATCTCATTTCTTGCACCCTTGGCCTAATGATCTTCTCCTCCTTATACACTCTTAGGCCTTTCTCAATACCTTGGACCAAAACCACTTAGGACCAATACCTTGGACTCAATACCTAGGGTCAACACGTTGGACCAAATGCCTCAGACCAATTACCTTGGACCAAAATACATTGGATCAAATACCTTGGACCAAAAACTTGGTTTTCCAACTTGTACACGCTTTTCCTCCAATGAAAGTGTGTGTATACGTTATATGCTACTTTTTTTCTATTAAACCACATGTATACATGCCTTGGACAAAGTGAACCAGTGTATACCTCTCTTTTTTCATTCTTTGGAGTCTGATTTGTAACCCTTTGCTATTGACCTGCTGCACTGTGAACTTTCATCTGAGTGAGTTTCCATTAAGGACAACCCTGTATCATAATGCCACAACTTTTCCATTACCTCCTCTTGAAGAGCCTTCTCCTTTGGGAGGCTTGGAGCTTTCTCCTTGCAATATGTTTTTCCTCTCTTCGTAGAGGACCTTCACCATCTCTGTCATATCAAAGAGAGCCTTTCTGAAGGTCTTCTCATCTTCTATCATGATAGGTTCTCCTTCATGAGACATGATCTTTGGAGACTCAACTGCAACTTCTGCAAATTGAGGATGTACTGGTGTAGAAGACTTTGGAAACCTTGCTCTTCTTCCAGTTGAGCAATTTCAACGCTTTCAACCAGCTTTCCTTTACCTCTTTTTAGCTCTAACCTTGTAAGCATGACATAAACTTGCAAACAATTAAATTCTTCTTTCATAGACAAAATCTAGTAAGCAAAAACCAATGCTCTGATACCAACTTGATCTGTAATGGAGCAAATTAGTAATTTTGTGCTAATTCCCCATTCAAATTAAAATCCAAGATGCTTATCATTTTCTTATCAAGTGATTAAGGATTCAATAATTTTTCTTAATTAACTAATTCCCATGAGAGTTTCTTTTGTAAATTTTAGAAATAATTTAACATAAAACATATGCTGAACAACAACAAAATAAAAAAAAGAACATCAAAATACAACACACAACAAGTACATGATAAAGGAGTTCACCCTTCCTGGGCTACGTCTCCTTGGTCCAACTTCCAATGGCTTAGGCCTTTCTATTATGCTCAAATTACAACAAAAGTGTGTTTACCATGCTCAAATGCCTTTGAAACCCATCTTAATGAGTTAAGAATACTAAAAAATGGCTATCCAACCTCTTTTTGTATCCAATTTGGATAAAAACTAAATAAGTTATGACTTGTCCAAGTTCTTCCACTATTTGTTCCACAAATTGCTCCAAAACTAACCAAAAACCCCATTTCGGCTCCAAAATCTGCTAATGGAGTGAGAAATTCACCACACGATGAGCTATATCCTATCAGCTATGTTGAAAATCATAGTTGGAAAGTGCTGCTGGCTCTTATGGTCTTGTTAACACAACAAAACGTTGTGATTGCAATATCGCGGATCCGTCGAGGATATTTAATTGTAACATCTAAAATCCCACATCTAGGGTCCATTGCTCGTTGTAATCGGTGAATTTCAGTGTCTGAATGTCTAGTTAACATGGCGGAACACTGCGATGCGATATCGATGGACCCGACAGGATATTAAATCGTAACCTATCATGGCATCACATCTGAGAACTAACACATTTCACAATTTTAACGACAGAATGTTGTGAGATGCGATATTGACGGACTCATCGGGATCTTAAACTGTGACATAAAATCCTGTGTTCAGGTAATTTATCACATCGCAACCTGGTAACTTCTAAGGGATAATTTTGACTTGTTCTCCCCTGTTGATCTACGATTGTGATGGCCTTATCGCAACCCTAAACCTGCCGGGGCTGATTTGTAATGCCTTGCGACTGCGATTTTCAAAATGCGGGGGCTAATGAAAGCTTGCCACTTGGTGCCTCCTCATTTGCTGAAGACCTTGCCACATTCCCAATCTTGTCATGTAGACAAGTCAAACTTAAACTTTGACTTTCTCTAACTTCTACATAGAACTTAGATTTGAGTATCCTTCACACCATTGGATTTAGAATAACGAGATATTCAATCTGAAGCTAAGTTTGAAAAGATTCTAACACCTTTTTTTTGAGCATAATTCTAAGCACTTGATGAATAAACCTGACATGTTGTTTGACAATAATCCTCCTAGCCCTTGGGATGAATATCTTGTATGCCTTCGAGGTTTCATTTAGCCAACGAAGTAACCTTGCTATGCAATCTGATCCAACTTTGAACATGTATCCCTTGGAATGTGACAATACAATAGGCAACCAAATATCCTAAAGTGTCTGACATATGGCCTCTTCCTGGTAAGAGCCTAATCGAGAGTCATCTTGCCAAGCACTCTATGTGGGGCCCTATTCTTAATATAAGTTGTTGTACTTGTACTGCATGCCTCTGCCCATAGATAGTGTGGGATATGTTGGTCATACAACATTGCTCACGCTGCCTCTAGAATAGACCGATTCTTTCCCTCATCAACCCCATTCTGTTGTGGGTTGTAAGGAATCATCCACTCTCTCTTGATTCCTTCCCTGGTATAGAACTCATGGAATTCCTTGTTTGTGTACTCACTTCCATTTTCTGACTGAAGAGTCCAGATATTTCTACCTGTCACATTCTCCACTAGAGCCTTAAACTCCTAAAAGGGACTGAAGAATTCATCCTTGGTCTTCAAGAAATAGAACCAGATCTTCCTAGAGAAATCGTCGATAAAGGTGCAAAAATTGTCATACCCTTTAAGAGACTTTTTAGACATTGGCCCACATATGTATGAATTCACAAGGTCTAGAATCTCTTGATATCTATTGTCACTCTTTGGAAAATATGCTTTCACAAACCTCCCCAACACACATCCTCTACATAAATCATCATGCTCTATTCTCACCTCTGGAACACCTATCATTGTCTCATGAAGCAATCTCATGCTACATGATGAATATGGCCCTTCCTCCTATGCTATATCTCCCCATGGTCTCTCAAACTACTACTACTAACTAGTTCCTTGGGTGTGTCCATCTGCAATATATATAAATAACTGCTCCTCACTCCAACTGCTATAGGTGACCTCAAATCCTTGTGTTATAATAACAATCTAGCCCCTCTAAAAATAACATCGTAACCTTTGTCTTGGAGAAATAATAGGGATATCAAAATCATCCCCAAGCTTGATGCATGCAAGACATCATGGATAAGTATCTTCTTGTCATTCTTCCTCTAAAATAGAACAATCCCTCTAGAAACTGGGTTGTACTTGGACTTGTTCCTCATTTGAATCTGGAATCTGATATCCTCGTCCTTATAACTGGAGAATTACTCTCTAACTCCTTTCATGTGAAATGATACTCCACCATTGATGTAACATACACCCTATGAAGTCGAGTTAGCCAGGCAAGTGACCAATGCAAACTCTCGATCCATCCTATTAGAGAGCTCATCTACATCTGTTGAAGATGGTCCTTGTTTATTTCCCTTCTTCTTCCTAAGAGGACAATCCCTAACATGATGGCCACAATCATGACATCCATAACACTTGAGCTTTGATAGGTCCTTCTTCTTCTTATCCTCTTTTGAGCTAGGTCTCTTACTAGAACCCTTCTTTGCTTTCCCTTTTCCTACTAGGGCAACAGTTTCCATCTCCTTCTCAACCTTCAAATTCGTTGTTGCTGCTACTCCCACCAACCAAGCTGAACTTAATATTTTCTAGAGTGAAGTTGCCCCAAAGGCATTTCCAATCTAGAAGGCTTTTCTCACCCTTGATCACTTGGATGAAAATACTGAAATTCTTGGAAAATCCATTGAGTGTTATTTGAACCACCTCCTCATCATTGGGCTTATCACCCACTACAACTAGCTCATCTTTAGCAAGTCAAAATTTTTGGGGTAAGAAACCACATCTTCTCCCTTATTCTGCTTGATGGTCTGCAACCTTTCTTCGAGAATCAACTTCCTATTTTTTGTAAGCTCTTGGTATAGTTTTATGATGGCATCCCACATTTCCTTTAATGTCCCTTTTTCTACGATATGTTGAAATATATTATCCTTGAATCCATCAAGAATAATTCTCTTCTCTTTTGCATACTCCTTCTTGTAGGTGGCCAACTATTGTGGATTTCTCAATATGGAAACAACGTTATTTGAAAACTCCTTCAGATCATACTCATCCAATAAGAACAACATCATGGCCTTCCAAACTCGTGACAACCATAACACTTTACCTTTGATCGGTCCTTCTTCTTCTTGTGCCCTTTTGAGCCAAGTCCCTTGTAGAAACCCTTCTTCGCTTTCTCTTTTCCTACTGGGGAAACGTTTTCCTTCTCCTTCTCAGCCTCCAGAGTCTTTCACTGTTTCTACTCCCACTAACCAAGTTGAACCTAAGATTTTCTAGAGTGAAGTCACTCCAAAGGCATTCCTAATCTATAAGTTTGTTTTGCCCATCGATCACTTGGATGAAAACACTCCACTCCTTGTAAAATCCATTGAGTGTTATTTTCATCACCTCCTCATCATTGGGATTATCACCCACTATAACTAGCTCAACTCTAGAAAGTCAAACTTTGGTGGGGTAGGAAACCGCATCTTCTCCCTTATTTTGCTTGATGGTCCTCAACATTTCTCTGAGAATCAAATTCCTATTTTCTGTAGGATCCTTACACAATTTTATGATGACATCCTACATTTCCTTCAATGTCCCTTTTTTGTGATATGTGGAACTATATGATCGTTGACTCCATCAATAATCATTCTATTCACTTAGTCATTCTCCTTCTTGTAGGTGACCAATTATTGTGGATATATCAATATGGTAACAACGTTCTTTGTAAAATCCTTCAAAACATACTCATCTAATAAGAACATCATCATGGCCTTCCAAACGCCAAAGTTGGAGGCTCCATTTAACCGATCCTGATCTCTCAACCTTGCTGTGACCATCTCAGAAAAATTTGGAAATTCAACAAAATCAAATAAATTGGAGAAATATATGAAGAATTCAAACTAAGTTTCAACCCTAAACTTTTATTTTTTAATGCTCTGTGCAAATCTTCCTTCTACCCTTAGATATGCTTTGATACCATGTGAAATTTTAAATACTATTGTTGTTACTAATTATTATTCTCCTATTTGTTTAAATTATTTGTCAACTGCAAAACACTTGCAACAAATATTGAATAAAAAACAACTTCAACTTCACTAGAAAAATAAATAACCACATGAATTGAGAAAATTATGAACACACATACAAAAATATTAGACACCAATATTTTTGGGCAAATGTCCCTGGAAAATCCTTTAAGGGAAAACCAATTCAACATATTAGGGTTTTATTATTATTGATATTCGATAATTTTAGAGTACATCAACTACTTTCTTGACACTGGAAAAGATCCAGTAAATTTCTCCACTAGTCCATTTGGAAAATCAATCTTAAAACACAAAGTTCCTTTATAAAAACAAACACGACCTCCTCCAGCAAACTCGCACTGTTTGCCTGCAAATCGCAATTGAAACTGAAAGTTCCCTCAGAAATTTGATTTGAAAAATATATTACCTTCCTATGTTCATTGAAGCTACTCACACCTCCTCTAGTAATTATTCTGACAATTAGAAATGGAACTATTGCTTCAGCAATTTGCATTGGGTAAACATGTTATTTTCACCACTTGCTCGGGCCTCTTTCTGCTGATAAATTCGACCTTTATCTCACTATGAGAATACTAGAAAACTCTGTAAAAATTTTCTCCAAAATCATTCTCCAAAATTCTCTACTGAAACCATGCTATTAGTGTCCCTGTGCTACCTTTACGCCCTTGCTCTCATTGTAATTTTGTGTCTGCTTCATTACTCTCCAAATTTCCATCGATTTCCACTTATAATCTCTAGTTGATGAATCAACAACCATGATCTAATCTCAATTGATGACTAAGATCACCTTGACTCCATAAAGTAAATTTTGCAAAAGTCTCTAGAGGAAAATCAATTTACCCCAATTAATATTGATTAATTAAGCTTATTTCCCTAAGTTAGACTTAGGAAAATTAATTAATTTCTTAATTCAATCTAATCAAGGTATTTTATTATGAAATCTTTTTTGGGTATTGGAGAAAATGTGTTCCTTGGCCTCGTAGATACAATTTGAGACTAGAACACCTATTCAAGCTACAAAACTGACATGCCTCTTTCATCCAAAGGTGTTTTTGGAATTGACCAATGCTCGGTTTCACTCTGAAGCTCACGAGAATTAGTTCTTATCTTTGCAATATTCATTTTCTTCTTAGCATTGGTGAAGACAAAAAGATAATTATGGTTAGCAAGATTAGGGTTTATCACCTCCTTATACTACCTTGTCTT
Organism: Pinus taeda; assembly: GCA_000404065.3. Taxonomy (NCBI): domain Eukaryota; kingdom Viridiplantae; phylum Streptophyta; class Pinopsida; order Pinales; family Pinaceae; genus Pinus; species Pinus taeda. The sequence goes on along the minus strand of APFE030268867.1, from coordinate 71,349 downwards.
TCTTTTTCCCTATAACTCCTTATCATCCCACAACTTATCTGCAAATTTGGAAGTAATAGTATTTTTAATATTATCCTTAGTCTCCAAGATGATATCCTCCTTTATCCCCTAATGGTTGAGCCAACACTGGTCATCCTTATGCCAACCTCACTTTTAATTTTCTATATCTTTTTAAAACATCCATTTTTCTTGGAATATAAAAATATTCCCAAAAAATGGTTGTATTAAAAAGATATAGAAAATGAAGTATGGGATAACAGGGCTAGGATTGACCCATTGGCTTAATACTTCTCTAATCTATTTTAGTAAGAGAAACTGATTGAAATTTGCCCTAATCCTTTAGCTCCTATTTGTAGGAATGGTTGAGTGGACCTTGAAGTCTTAGCGAAGAGGCTAGACTGTTTCCTCATGGACGGAAATTTGTCCTTAGTAATAGGCATATTCAGTTATTGTATATGTCTAGATGGAATTTCACATGCCTATCTTCCTCTAAATGGATATTCATGACCAAAGGCCACATTATCCCTTCAAATTCAATCATGTATGGCTAAAGGATCAATCCTTCAATATGCTATATAAATTATATGGCACAATATTAGAGAGCCTAACTTCCTATCTGAAATGGGCAATATATCTATAAAACTAAATGAGTTAAGGAAGAAAGTAATGAGATGGGAAAATGAGAATAAAATAGAATTGAAAGCAGAGATAGAAGCTATTGAACAAGAGTGCAACACTTTATTCACTCTCTCTTTAGAAAATCCTTTCCAATCGACTCGTAAAAAACCATCTTTGTACTCCGCAACAGAGAAAACTTCAGTTTTTAAGGATAAACTAAGAATTCTAAAGGATTAAAAGCGAGGTGAATTAGATTTCAAGTGGAGATGGAAATTATAAGTTTTTAGATAGATATGAAAGCCTTAGAAGAGTTAATAATGCCACATGGTAGATTCAGGATGAGGATGGAAATGTTGTGTCTTCTCAAGTAGGCATTAAAAGGGTTGTTGTGGCCCATTTCTCCTCACAATTCAAGCAACATGTTACACATAATTTATTAGACCAAATGCAGGTCATTTAAAATCCCCCCCGATTCTTTTATATGGAGGAAGCAAAACACATTGGAAGTTAGGTCTCCGTGGAGGATTTAGAAGAAACTCTAAAGAGTTGTGCTAGGGATAAAATCCCTAGGTATGACAGATGTACGTCTGAATTCTTCTCCCATTTATTTGACTTAATAGGAGAATATTTTCTTAAAGCAATGCGGGAATCTAGAGTTAAGGACAGGGTCAATATCTGGATCAATACCACCTATTTAGCTCTCATTCTGGAATCCTCCAAAGCTTTATCATTTGACCTCTTCAGGTCAATCTCTCTCTGCAATCTTGTGTACAAAATCATTTCAAAAACTATTGCTCACAAACTGAAGGATAAAATGGTTGAAGTCATCTCATTAGAACAATTTGGATTTCTTCTTGGTATACAGATCCATGAGGCAATTAGAATTTCCTAGGAATCCTTGCATTTTATTAAGGTCAAATAATTAAAAGCCTTAAATTTCAAATGGATATAGTCAAAACCTATGATAGGGTAAATTGGTATTTTATCATGCTTCTGTTAATTCAAATAGGATTGGGGTATACAGTCACAAGCTGGATAATGGCCTGTGTTTTTTTGGAGAATTTTGTTGTGCTAATCAATGATACTCCTTCATATTCCTTTCATAGCTCAAGTGGCCCCAAGAAGGGATGCCCCTTGTCCCCCCTTTACTTTTGTTGGTCATTGAAAGCCTTGGTACATTTATTCTCAAAGAAAAAAGGGAATGTCATTCCCTTTTTCATTAAATTTGGAATTACATGGTAGATATAGAATTTCATAATAACCAAAAACCTCAAGTTTAGTGATATCCTTGCGATAACACTTTTCCAATTTTAATGAAATATGCCAAGGATATAAGGAGTTAATGTATATTCCTCCCAAATAATTACTCAATTTTTTTGTTGTTGATGATGTGCTTATTATGAGGAAAGGATTGGTGGAAGAATGACAGGCCTATAAAATGATAATTACTACCTTCTACTACGAAACATAATATAAGGAAATCTATGACAGGCCTATACAAAATTCAATATAAGGAAATACATGTTTCTCTAGCATAATATAGAAGGCCTTGTCATGGCTCAGATAACAAATTTATACCCTTGTAAAGTGGAGGATTTGGGTTCAAGCCTTAGATATATAGGTTTCTAATTAAAGCCTAATAGTTACAGGAAAGAGGATTAGCAGTGGCTAGTTAGGAAAGTGGAACAAAAGATTGGGTGTTGGTGCTAAAAGTGGTTATCCTTAGGAGGATGTCTTGTTATTTTCAAGTCATTACTTGAAAGCAATCTAGTTTATTGGTTGAGCATAGTAAAAGTTCCTTCATTCATCCTAGACAAAATTAGACAAAGAATGTTTATTTATTTATTTATATATTTATTTATTTTTATGGTCTGGTAGGAAGGAAAAGGACAAATTTCATCTTTCTAGTTGGAACTCCCTATCGGTGCCAAAAATAATGGTTGATCGTTTCTGATTTAATCTATTTTCATTCGAAAAAGATTTAACAATAAAGAATCCTTGGGGGATTTGTTCGACAATGGGCTACAAAAGTATCCAATAAAAGATAAGTAAAATAAAAAATCATTGTCGGTGGACTAGATCTAAAGCTACATTTCTAAATTGATACATATAGGCTCCCTAATATGGAGGGGATTGATGTCATCATTTAATTATCTTTTCAAATGGCTTGTATGGAAGGTAGGAAATGGATTTCAAGTGAGGCTGGGCAAAGGTCCTTTTTTGGGGGTAACTCATCCTTTTGTTCTCCGTCACACCTTGGTAGCTCTCCTTAATGCCAAAGGCTTATATCTTCTAGGGTAAGCAAAAAAACCCTTCCCATTCAACTTCTCTAAGGGGTAGTGGCTTAACTCAAGGGATCCAAAATTACAAGGGAATCTTGCTAATGAATGGGATAATTTTGTGGAAAACCTTTCCAAAAATTGGATTTTTCTTATGGAGGTAGAGGATGAGTTAGTTTGGGCCTAGAACAAAGACTCGGAAAATGTAGAGGCTAGTTTTTCTTATGAGGATATATCAACTTATCTCTATATCCTAACACAAAATGATGGACATCCAAGATTTGAAATTCGAACCTTCCTCTCAAACTTGGAACTTTTTTGTGGTTGGTTCTTGAAAATAAAATATTGATTTGGGAAAACTTGCATAAAAGGGGTACAAAGGGACAAATACATGTTGTCTATGCTTTTCTAGAGAGGAGAGTATAGATCAAGTCTTCATTAACTGTAGGATGGCCAAAGAGTTATGGGAGATTGTGCTATCTACGATCATAATTACAATTTTTGGAAGCTTTAATTCTTATAAGGAATGCTTGCAATTTTGGTCTTTATGAAAAAACAATCTCAAACCTTTCCAATATTTATTTCCTGGGTTATTTGAAACATGCGTAATAGGATCATCTTTGACGAAAATTTCCCCAACCTGTTACAAATGAAAACTAAAGTGGTTGCATTCTTAAGAGTTTTTAGTTAGATACAAGACTAAGCAACCAAGAGTGGAAGTCCCCCTTTTTTTGAATAGTAACCTATATGTATCCTTTTTGATGGTGCCTATCAAAGAGGTCAATGTGGTGGTGGGTTTGTCATTAAAATTTCCTATAAACATTTCTTGAAATCTTGTCCAAGGATTAGGTAGGGGACAAACGCCAAAGCAGAATTCATTGCATCTTGGGCCCTTTTTGACATTGAAAATTTAGTGAATCTACCAAGGGTTCTAGTTCGAGGAGACTGTAAATGCATAATAGATTGGATGAGAAGGAAGTCATATTTATAGGTTTTAAATCTCTTTTATTGGAAGTCAAAAGTAAAGAAGATTGTACAACAATTTCAACAAATATCTTTTATTCATGTATACAAGATTCACAATATGATGGAAGATGACATTTCAAAATAGTTGTAGGTACAATCCATCTTGAGGAATGGAGGGATGGGAAATGCAAATTCTCAGGCTTCTACCAATTATTTTGAAGACATATCTTGTGTCTCCAATGATAACTTTATGTTGATTATCTATGACTTACAACTGTTTTTGTGCTACAATTTTTTTTGTCCCTATGATTAAACATTGAACGAATTGTTTTTGTTATGTAGACTTCACCAATGTTAATGGAAAATGAGGTCTTCTCATACCAATATAGGATATAATCCGTGTTTTCTAAGAGACCTTAAATATTTTTCCAACATTCTTCTTAGACCAAGCTCAGTAGTTTTTCTGTGTTTTCAATAGATGTTTATAGTATGAACAACTACAATGGCTTATGTAATGTATCTTTGATTCATCATGAATAACAAGATACAATTATTTTTTTTTTTTTCTATGTCATATGATGATGATGATGATGATGATGGTTACCATCCACTGAGACCAAATTGGTCTATCGGACCCATAATTTTATTTCTTAGTTTCTAATTGTCTGGCTCCTTGTCTTTCTTAGCGAGATTGGTGCTGTAGCTTTCTTTTTTTTTCTCTACGGTCTTCCAACTTTCTTTATCTTGCATCTCCTTCATCTCTTCTGATTTTTGGGATATTGGTTTCTTAGCTTCGCAATCTATTATGTTCGTCCTTTTGAAGATAGTCGGAGAAGAAGGTTGGTTTAGGAGATCTGCTTTGCTGTTAAATGGAGATTTATTTTTTGCGATCGAAAGTATTCCTCTTTGATGACAGTGCAGTGTTCCTTTTGTGCTTCTTCCCACCATGTAGATCTGTGGTGATTTTTTCTAGCAGAATTTTTTTGGAGGCTTTTGGGCAATTTTTGGCTAGGTGGTCTATCTCAAAGCAGGATCGACATCTGAAGAGGACACTTTCATAATTAAGTTTCTGGTTCCACACATAGTCTTTACTTTTTAGGTGTATTTTAGCTGGGAATCCGACGCTGAAGTCCATTTCCACACAGATGCATGCATAGGTGGTTCTAGCATATTCCTCTGTTTTTGGGCACTTGTAGTAAAATTTCCCAATTGCATTTCCAATGGCTTTTAGTGAAGATAAATTTCAGAGATGCAAGGGTAGCTTTGGCAATCTCACCCAAACTGGTGCTGAGGTCATCACTATTGTTGAGGGATTGAATAATGGGCTCCATGGCTGCATGAATAGGCCTGATTTTTCCTAAAACCAAGGGTCGGAATCTAGAATACATTGTCTGCTTTCAGGGTTTTCAAAATCTACTATAAAGAAACCCCTAGCACAGTGGTAGATACTAATTGCATTAGGAATTAGAGGCTTCCATACCTCTGAGATCCAACTGTGGAGAGCTGTCAGCTGTAGCCAAAAACCATTGAATTGTCAGATTAGGGCACTTTCAGAGAACTTCAAAGCCTCATCGAGTGAGGCCTGAACCAACTGGACAGTGGGAGCTGGGGCTTCACTGACGATATGGGCAGGAGAATACCCCTCAGAGGCGGACAGAACTGAGCTAGCAGCTATTTTCGCAAAGCTGGGAGCCATCTATAGAATGCTCTCCTGCTGAGTATTGCCAAAGAGAAGCTACAGAATCAGAAGATCTACAACTTGGAGAGCCGCATATCTGGAGAGCTGCTTTATATCTCAATAGGGCCATAGATCTGGAGAAATATAAAACCTAAGGGCCGCAGAGGAATCGATAGACCTATTGAATCATACCCAGCAGATCTAACCATAGAAGGCCCAATCGAGCCGTAGATCTAACCGCAGAAGGAATCGACAAACCTGTGAGATGCAAAGCCACAGATCTAACTTGGAGAGCCGCAGACCTGTTAGATCCGTAGATCTAACTTGGCAGATCTTGGAGAGCCCAATCGAGCCGTAGACCCTGATCTATTTCAAACTTCCCAAAAAATTACATAGCAGCAATCGAAAATGTATTTAGGGTTCTTAGCAAACTTAGGCTTCTTACCAACCTTCGTGGATTGAGACGAAGTTGGGAGAAGTCGTAGAAGGGTAGAAGCCGCATTCTATCCAGCTGCGGAAGGGCAGAAGTTGCAGAAGGAAGAAGCTGCAAGAGGGTAGAAGCTGCAGAGTATCTTTAAAATTGCAAAGTGTTGCTGGGAGACTATATATATATGTATATATATCGATGGTTGAAGCTGCATATTAAAGAGTTATAAAATACTTTATTAAAAAAAAGTATGTAATGGATTGTTACCGTAAAGTATATTTAAGTATATAAGAATATATAAAATTTATTAAAGCACATTAATTGTGAAATATATATTTATTTTACTAGACAATTTAGAGAATTGAGGAATTATACTAGTATAAATCATCTTAACTATGGATCTACTAAACTTCAAGAAGGATCAAATCTTCCACAATGCAAACAACTTCTTGAGTGTAAAGCTTGAGGAAAAGTTTGCACCTTAAAAAAATTGATTCCTCTTAGAAATAGGTAGATCCAAAGTTAAGATGGATTTACATTGGTACTTAATAATATTATTTATATTTATACAAATTTCACATCTCTCTCTCTCTCTCTCTCTCTCTCTCTCTCTCTTTCTCTCTCTCTCTCTCCCTCTCTCTCTCTCTCTCTCTCTCTATATATATATATCAATGGTTGGAGTTGCATATTAAAGAGTTATAAAACACTATATTAAAAAAAAGTATGTAATTGGTTGTTACAGTTAAGTATACTTAAGTATATAAGAATATATACAATACTTATTTTACTAGACAATTTAAAGAATTGAAGAATTATAGTAGTATAAATTATCTTAAGTATGGATTTAGTAAACTCCGAGAAGGATCAAATCCCCCACAATGCAAAGAACTTCTTGAGTGTAAATCTTGAGGAAAAGTTTGCACCTAAAAAAATTGATTCCTCGTAGAACTAGGTAGATCCAAAGTTAAGATGGATTTATATTTAATTAATAATATTATTATATTTATATAAATTTCACATCTCTATATACAAAAATATCCTTATTTTTTTATTAATTAAATAAAATATGAAGCTCTAAAATATAATGATTACAAATAGGAATCATTATTTTAATTTATAGCGTAAAATGGATCTTCATTTATAATTGTTATTTATGTATTATATATTTCACATTTCCATATTTAGAAATATTTTTAGTTTTAATTATATATTTATTAATTAAATTTATTAAGTTTTTATATATTTATTAATATAAATTCTTTAAAATATCATTGGTTACCGATATGAATCATTACTATTTAATTTATTTTAATGTGACATGCATATTATGATTTTTTAATCCAAAAATTTCTTCGTAATTTTATTTATAAAAACAAAATTACAATATAGGGGTGGCAAAGATAGGGAGGTTTACTTTATAGCCCCAAGGAGGACAAAGTGTTCAAGTACTTATAGGGTATTGGTCATATGATAAAAAATAAAGTAAAGATATATGGTCTCCACTAGGGACTTTTGTTAGCAAAGAACATCAGGTGGACACACTTTGGTTATGGGAGATTCTCTCTTAATCTTACATCATCTGGTCAAAGGCTCCCTCCAAAGGGAGAAATTTATGGAAACCATAATGAAAAGAATTAGGAAAATTGTGGAAGATATCCCATCCAAAACATATTTTCATTTCCTAAGAGACTTCAATTTAGAAGTAGACAAGTATGTTGACAAGGGGTGTAAATTGAAGATAGGTAAGATAAAGATTAATGACAAAATGAGGTTTGTTATAATTCCCTAATGGTTGATGAAGTCTAGCACTTCCACAATTGTTAATTATCCAAACTTAAATTAACCTTTCTAGGAGAACAATAGGTTCATAGTTATGAAATATCATAATCAATTGGTAGCATTATGTGTTGTAATTTTTGTGTTTTTTTGGAGCATTTTTGTAAGGTATTCACCTATAAAGCCCCTCTTTTTGCTGCTCAGATATATTCTCCTTAGGAAAATCATGTATTCCTGTTGGAAAGGTGAAAACAATTGGAATTTTTATTTTCAATTTTATTTTTTATTATATATATATATATATATATATATATTTTTTTTTTTTGTTTTTTTTTTCTTAATTTTTTTTTTAAATTTTTAAATTTAATTTAATTAATTAATTTTTATTTATTTATGTTATTTATTTTTTATGTATAACTCTACAATTCCTGATGTACTTGTTGTGAAATAGGTGCATAATTATATAATACAAATACTTCTTCCAATCAAAATAAAATAGCATTACAATGTACATTTTATGGAAACTACAATGTCTCTCCCATATTTAACCAATGTAGTAGTATACTTGCTATAAGTTTTGGAGGTTTCCACGACATAGTTTCTATTCGAATTTTCCCAAATCCCATAGGGATTTGTTGGAATCACAATTTTGAGTTGTCAACTCTCCAAAATTAGAGTGCTCCAAGGATTTTTCAAGGGGTTGAATCCATATATGCTGTCAAAAAGCACATTTTAAATAACAAAATATCAGGATTTGACCAAAAATCATTTCTTCAAATTCCAACCAAAAACTCTAAAACATATAATAGTTAGATAATGCCTTTAACCAAATTTTAAATGTTCACACTCATTACAACTTACTGCAACATTTCCTTACACTAGGATGTTTTTATTCTTTATTAATTTTAATAAACATTATAAATCTTGATGTTATTTTTTAATGTACATCTTCACATGGTATTGAATTAATATTTTTATGTTCATTAATAATAGTTGTTGGATTTATAGTGTGTGGCATTATTTTTAAGATATTGCTCTAATTTTATTTATCAACTATGAAAATGTAATGCAATGAAGTATTCTAACGTTGTTTAATTTTAGTACAATTTGAGCGGGCTTAACAAGAAATAGCATGTGTTTCTTCCTATCTCCTCGTAGAGTGTGACACCCCTGGTATACTCCCCTTGTTTTTTTTAATGTAATGAATTTTTTATTATAAATGATTATAATTTTTGAGACAATGAATTCAGATTTATTAATAGTTTGAAGGGCGGGACACAAAGCCACGATCTAAGGGGGAAAAGAAGAAGAACCTAAGTGGTGTTATTTATCATCACTGCTTAATCAAATGTGATATCTAGCATGAAATATCTTGAAGAATATTCCATGAGGAAAATGAAGAGACACTCACGAATGTTCCATGAGGAACATCAAGAGACACAAGAAAAATAATAAAAAGACATTTGAACAACACTAGAGGGATTGGTTTGAGGAACTCAAGCTAGATTTTGGTTGAATGAAAGAAGCTTGAGGACAAAATGAGAATTTTGGCAAGAAGACAAACTTGTGAATATGATTTCTGACTGAGTTTTCTTAACGAATTCCCCTTAGATCATTGATATATCTTGGGGGTGACTATTGCAAGAGATATAGGTTGTAATAGTCTATGGTTGGGTGGAGAATCGAAGGCTCACCTTTAGTTCCAATTGTTATTAAAATCTCATTAAGTGTTATTCATTTGAGTTGTGAATATGATGCTTAGTTATTTATTGATATTTATGTATGGATTTGTGATAACTTTACATGGTTGTAGGAAACTATCGTAGGGAATTTAATACGAAAAATGTTTTGATTGATTTGTGAATTATAATGAAATTCTACTTTTATGTTGTAAGAAATATGTGTTTACTTTTATGTGTAAGTTAATATGCACATGTGGACATGCAGGGCTCGATGAGTACAATTTATTTCATTTATATTATAACTTTCCTTCTATGGGGTTTTAGAAGCTAAAAAAATTGTCCGCATTGAGGGGAAATCTCACTGATAATGCGGTAAAAAATTCAAATATCGGGTCGTAATATTTTAGGAAATGTGATCAAAGGAAGATGGGATTCTTAAATGCATACTTTTCTTTTTTTAGGTTCCAAAAGTTGAAAAAATTTCCACACAGAGGGGGAATCCCTTTGATCCTATGGTAAAATTTTCAGATATTGGGTTGCAATATTTTAGAAGATATGAGCATAGGAAGTCGAGCATCCTGAATTCTCCTAAAATAATGCATCAAATAGGTCATCTTGGAATTTTTGTTATAACTTTATTTTTGGGAGGTTACAAAAGCTAAAAAAAAAATATGTCCATATTGAGGGAAAATCCCACATATCATGTGGTAAAAATTTCAGATATTAGGTCGCAATATTTTAGGAGATATGAATGGAGGAAGTTGAGCTTCCTGAATGGTCCTAGAATTGTGCACCAAATAGGTTAAGTTAGTATTTTTGCTATAAATTTTCATCTATGAGGTTCCAAAAGTTGAAAATTTTATCATAATGAGGGAAAATCCTGCTGATCATTTGGTTCATTTTCCATAACTTATCATGCAACAATCTAGGAGATATGCACTTAATCATTTATTATATTATTTTACATGTAAAGTGTTTTAAGAAATGCTTAAATGCAAATGTAATAGTATAATAATGGTTTGAAGAAAATGTAATAGTATAGTAATTGTTTGAATAAAATGTTGTTTTGTGGATGGGATAGTATTATTTTGTGATAATATCGTTGTAGTTGATATATTCCTATTTGCATACAAAGGATTTGCAAAGTTGCATACAAAGAATTTGAAAAGTTTCTTGCAAGGAATTTGAAAAGTTGCATGCAAAGAAATGGAAAAGTGGCATGATTAAATGACATGTTTTTCAGTTAGTATGTAGCAAGTGGAATACAAGTAATGATTCTTATTTAATCTCACACAAAATGTTTGACAAAAGGTATGCAAGAGAAATTCTACTCAACTATTTGTATACAAAATATTTTGAAAAAAGTTTTACTTGCAAAGTGCTTCAAAAATGTATGAGAGATGAAAATAAAGTTTTTGCAAGTGTGGTTAGGATAAATTTAGTAGGCACACGTGACAAAGGATCTTATGAGATTTGTAATGTCATGAAACTAGGTTAATCTAATATGTTTATTGTTGTAACTTTGAGTTGCATTATCAAATTTTGAGATCCCATTTCCATAACTAGACAATGGAGGTCAGGTCATTATAGTAGCTGCCTCCATCTACTTTAGTGTGGACCATGGGTCGTAAGGGGGTATGTTACAAAGTGGTATCAAAGATTCTAGGTTCAAACACTTGGAATGTATGGGATCTATCACAGATGAAATCAAGAGCAAAGGTTATACACTAGAACTTTTGAGATTAAAAATTTGGAACTTTGTGTTATTTTAAGAATGATTTCTTGTTGGGTGCAAGTGGTTATCGTTTGTTGAATTTTGCTAGTGATCATTTACAAATTTCATATGTGGTTATGTTAAATTATTTTGTTGTATATATGAATATACTAATGTTACTTAAATATTTATTTGAGTTGATGCAATAAAATAAACATGTAGAATGCTGACTAGAGTCCTTAGAGCAGCCCAAAATGGATTGCAAAAGTTCATGACTCAATGATGCTGTCAAAATTATGAAGGGTAATCTCTCAATTTAACTCTTGCTAGTTTATAATTTTATTTGATGATTTGAGAAGTTATAATAAGCTGATGAATAATAATATATTCATAATAAAATTCCAAAGATGAATTAGTTTAAAGATGCCTGTCCATTAAATAGATATTAAATAATGATATGTTAGATGCATGAAGGTATCCTAAGTGCATACAATAATGGATGTGCATGCATAAAGATTCACATTCTATTGTCATAACATGTTCAAATGACTAAGAATGGTTAATGATGAGTAGGTAACCATGAGTATGTTGACAACACAATTGGGAAACCAATGGTAGTATTGTATGTAGCCTTGAGGAAACACAACTATAGAAAATAAGGTGTTGATTAGAGAACGACACAAGTGACAACTACATTTGTTGATATTCATATTCTGACAAAGTTGTGAGTGAATTAATAAGAATTTTGCTTCTAGTCAGTGGTTTTCTCCAGATATGTGTTCTATGAACTATTGATTATGACTCTTGAGATTATGCACCTTTAAAGTAGTGTTTGAATGTTTTATTAAGTGCATTATATGAGTACATGCTTATGGGATTGCATGAAGAAATGAGACAATTGGTATGCACATGAGTGCAAGTTGGTGCTGGTCATATCCCCATAGTTATTGGTTATATATCATTGGATTGCTTGTGTAAGTAGGTGATAGTTGTAGCACTATGGCTAATGACTATGAGCTAATTGTAGACGATGTCATGGCTACTAGTATTGGTAAAAGGTTGATTTCAAATTTGATTATGCTAGTCTTGGTAAATGATTGATTTTAATTTGATGATGTTAGTCTTGGTAAAAGATTGATTTCAAATTAATATACACGGTGACTTGATCCTTGAAACATATGACTAACATGTGTGAACTGTTGTAGAGAAACATGCTTGGTATTAGCATGTAAATGTAACAATTGATTTGTTTATGTTGATATAACTAACAATCAGGTGAGTGTGATAGCACATAAGAAGAATCAATCGAAACAAGGTAAAAAGGTAAAAGAAAGCAATAGGGTGAGAACTCCATTCGCTATGTTTAGAAACTGTTGTTCCAAATGAATGTGTGCTTTGCATGAATGCAAGAGGTTTCATTAACCTTGATTTTGTCTAACATTATGTGAATGTGTCCTATATTCATGAACATGTTGATAATTAAATGAGAATATGCAATGCCATTATATTTGACTGGTTGCACTCGGGAATCACTCTCGTGGAAGGATGATTGATTATGCTTATAACAACTTATGAATATATGAATGCCATGTTTGGGATAAAAAAATGAGGTTATCCAATGAGATTCACTTTTTTGTGATGAATCCAATGAGCAAGCAAAAATTCTTGTTGTTAATTATTTCTATTATCATTTGGTTATGGCATTCATGTTCCCATGTTTGTATTATTTTTATGACTAGAAAATATAGACTGTGATGTCAGTAGGTGTAATGATTACCAATTGGAATCCTTGGACAAAGGATTGGACATATACGTCACTGAGTGTTATGCCTTGGGGTTGATAAAACACTTCGAAGGTGGGTTTTTTCAATGGGAAATAATGAACAATGAAATGGCACAAAGGAGGTTCTGTAAACCTTTACTTTACTTGATATGTATTTGGATATGTGTTATATTCATGAACATGATTGATACGTGAATTTATGTTAATCCATTTTGACTGAAAAGTTCTTTTAAGGGATCATTCCTGTAGGGGAATGATGGTATAGATGGCATGAAATGAACCATGATAGTTTAACATTAATATTAACTTTAAAAGTTATATTAAATTTATAAGTTTAATATTAAATTTAACTAGATTTATAAGTTTTAGAAATTTATGCTTATAATATTAAGGTTTAATATTTAGGGTATATAACATTAATTTTTAAAATTAGGGTTTATAAATATCTACCATACACCTAATAATTATTAATGTGTTGATGTACACCTATTGGTGGTGCATGTGGTTAAATTGTGCCTATTGATGTATATCACTTGATCCAGGTGGATATTACTGGCCACCCACCTATTCTAGCTAGACCTCAAGTCAACTTCATTCATTTCCTTGTTAATTGCAGCATTTACTATTTTTGTCAGCTTTTCAGATCCTGAACTTCCTTAGTAGTTTTGACCCTATAAATGACATTTTTTTGAGGTCTGCAGCAAGACCGTAGCAATAGGCAAGGGCCTGTCATAAAACCTATAGTACTGGGAGAAATATTTCCAATAAGGTATCGTATGCGGCAAACAAAGATAATATGGCCAAGTTACGACCCTAGGAAGTTGGCTTCCCAACTAACCCCAAGAGGGCCCACTAACTCTTGGCGTTCCATCTCCCTGGGTTAGGGTTTTAGTTGTTTAGGGTTTTCCCTTGTTGTTCAATAATAAATAGTCCCTCAAGCCTCATTGTAACACAGTTCAGAGGCATGTAGCCACCACATCTCTTCTCAAAGATAAGCTACCATCGCCCAATATAGTTTATTTCCATTTTGTTTGTAAGCTCATTTCAGTATTTGATATAAATGAAATGAAGTGTTATTTCTGCTGCATCTCTGTATTTATGGTTATATTTATAATTTGTTTCATTCCTATTTAAGTTTAGATCAATGGTATCAGAGCAGTCCGCTCTTTCTCTGTTTTTCTTTGCATGTCCCCAACAAGGTTAGGATATAAGGAGTTAGGGCTCGAATTGGTCGAACCTTTGCAAGACCAGCCTCACAAAACACGATGACCTCCCATGGCGGAAGAGAAGAAAGACAAGGGGGTGTGAGATCCTTTCAAAAGCTTGCTTGAAAAGCCCTCGAGCGACAGAGGAATGCAATGATGGAAAACTTTGTCCATATCCTTCGGTGACTACCTAAAGGCGACACATCTTCTTCCAACAACCACTTTGGAAGCACCACACCCTTTAAGGTACAACTTAACTTTGACATCCCCATATTTGAAGGTTAGATAAATGTAGACATCCTAGATAAATGGTTAAATCTGCTAGGAGGATATTTTTCTATTCATGATTTTTCCAACCGGGAAAATATTACTTTTACACTTCTCAAAGCCGCCCCCCATGTCAAGGACTAGTGGGAAACCTACTATTTGAAGAAGGAGTCAAGTACACCCTCACTATTTTCAGCTGCACCGACTTGGAATTCATTCTAGGAATCCATCAAGGAGAAGTACTACCTTGTCAGGATCTATGAGGATAAATATATAAAGTGGACCACGTTGTGACAAGGAAGGGACAAGGATGTGCCAGAGTTTACCAATGTTTTTCATACCCTTCACACGAAGTTGGGTATCAAGGATTTCGAGCGAAATTTTGTAATGAAGTACCATGACTGTCTACACAGGTACATCTAGGATGAAATGGAGTTCTTGGATATCTCTTCACTCGGCACGACATACCGATACACTATCAATATTGGGCAGAAGTTTAAACAGGAGGAGCGAAACTTTGGATTTGTGAATCCAAAGCAAGGGAAAGGCACCCCCAAACCACAAAGCAAAGGACAAATCCAAGGCAGGGCAACCTAGGAGAACTTGCCAAAGCCACAAGCAAAGAACAACACTATAAAGATAAAGAAGAATACAAAAATGTGGTGTGAGTTCCATAAGAGCTCCATTCACAACATAAATGAGTGTCAATCCAAGCAGTCACTGGTGGCGGAGCTGAAGGGTTTTCAATCAGACGCATGTTTTAAGTCAGAGTCAAAACCCAAAAAGGGGAATGAAAAAGGGAAGCAGATCATTGATGCCGAGCCAAGTGCCATAGTGACCACCACCAAGATCCAGAAGAATAAACTTAAAGGTCCAAAAAAGGGGGAACACCTCTTCCACTCATATATGTGGGTGAAGGTTTCTCCGCTGCAGTTCATTGTTGACAACAGGAGCTAAAAGAAACTCATTTTAGTAGAAGTCATGAAGCGTCTAGGCCCACCAACTACATCACATCCACAACCATACACCATTAGGTTGCTTAACCAAGGATGAGATCTCCATGTCTGCCAACAGTTCCGCCTTCCATACAACATCAATCCCTTCACGGATGAGGTACTGTGTGATGCTGCTCCTCTTGAAGTTTGTGATGTATTATTAGAATAACCATACTTGTGGAAGCGACATGTTGTATATGAGTCTAGACCTCACTCTATGATTATTATGTTAGGAAATAAGTTGTACAAGATACTGGAGGTAGCCCCACCTACCACAATGTAATAAGATCATTTCACAGACCAGGAAATTTGTTTTCCTTATGATTCACCCTCACGGAAAGAAGAATATTGTGGCCATGACTTCTAGATAGGGATCATATGCACAACAAAAATAGATGAAAAAGGTCATGGAGGAGTACAGGGACATTTTCACCTCACCTATGGGGATACCTCTGCGTTGTTAGGTCAAGGATTCCATTGATTTGACCTAGGTGCACCGCTACCCAATGGACCAATCTATCGATGCTACGTTATGGAGAATGATGAGATCAAGAAGCAGATCTAGGAGTAGTTGTAGAAATGTCACATTAGGTAAAGCTCATTATTTTGTGGGAGCTCGATGGTATTGGTACAGAAGAAGGATGGGACTTGGAGACTCTGTATTGAATATCGGGCGCTAAACAAGATCATTTTTTGGAATAGGTACCCAATCCCACATATTGGTGATCTTATGGAATAGTTGAAGGGGGAAAAATATTTTAGTAATATTGACTTGAAGTTCAAGCATCAACAGGTGCCTATACAACACTCTGATGTGTGGAATATTGCCTTCAAATCCAAGGAGGGCCTTTTCGAATGGTTTGTCATGCCTTTTGAGTTGCAAATGCCCCCACAACCTTCATGAGATTGATGGATGACATATTGAGACCTTTAACCAATGAATTTGTGGTGGTGTATTTAGATGCCATCTTGATCTTTAGCCATATTTGGGAAGAGCACCTCCATCATATTCCACAAGTCCTCCAAACCCTACGACAAAACAAGTTGTGTGCCAATTTAGAGAAATGCACTTTTGGCATGACCCATGTTAAATATATGGGGTACACCATTGATGAGAAGGGTGTTCTTGTGGACCTAGCTAAGATACAAGTCATTTAGGATTGGCCAACCCTAACCAATCTAATAGAGCTCCACAACTTTTTGGGTCTCACCAATTTCTACCGCAGGTTCGTGTTGGGATTCTCTCATATCACTTGGCCTTTAAGTCAAGTCACCAAGGGTAGAGAGAAAGCAAAGTTATTTTGGTCCGAAACCCAACAACAAGTGTTTTCTAAGTTGAAGCATCACTTTTTTTATGCACAAGTGCTCACATTACTGGATCTACAACAACCATTTGAGATTGAGATAGATGCCTCCGACTATGCTATTGGTGCAGTTCTTACTCAGTAAGGGCATCTAGTGGATTACCACAGTGAGACACTTTCAGACATAGTGTGAAAGTATCCCACCTATGACAAAGAAATGTATTCTATTTTTTAGGCATGTCGTCAATGGAAGCACTACATTATTGGAAGGAAACAATTTTCTACACAGACCACCGACCCCTGCAGTTCATACAGAGACAAGGGAAGATGCAGAACAATCACCATTATAAATGGTCCACATACCTACAAAAATTCCATTTGAACATTAAGTAGAATAATGAAAACACAAATAATGTTGCAAATTGCCTCAACCAACCACCAGTCATGGAGATGATCACTGTGCTCGACTCTCATGGGCATGAGACTTTGTGGTGGTCACATATTTACAAGAGTAATTCAAAATTTGGCAACACATACCAGACACTCCTAGAAGGTAATCAAGTTCCAAATTTTCACCTCCAGGATGCACTGTTATGCCACCTGGGACACATCTGTGTACCTTCAAGCGAGCATGCCAAGATGATTTGGGAGGCACACTACAGTCGGGTTGCTGGACATTTCAGAGTAGAGAGAATAGTGGAAGTACTATAGAAGTATTTTTATTGGCCGAACCTTCGTTAGGATGTTGGGAAGTACATTATATCCCACACTTCTTGTAATATTTCCAAACCAACCATCATGAAGCAAGACCTATATACTCCTCTGCCCACTCCTAGTCGACCTTGGGAATCCATCTCCATGGATTACATGTTGGGTCTTCCTTCTACTAAGCACGACAATGATTGCATTTTTGTAATTTTCAACAGATTCTCTAAGATGGCCATTATGGTGGCTTGCAAGAAGAGTATCATAGTAGAGACCATTGCTAAGATATTCTTTGAGAAAGTGTGGGTACACTTTGGGATCCCACAATCCATTGTCTCAGATCGAGACAACGGATTCCTAAGTGCATTTTGGTCAAGTCTTTGGTCAATGCTGGATACCAAACTTACTAATTCAACGAATTTCCACCCCCAAACTGATGGTCAAATTGAGGTTGTCAACAGGATGATCGTACACATTCTGTGCATGTACAACTCGAAGCATCCACACACATGGTATGAAATCCTCCCCTATGTCTAGAACAACTACAACAAATATCTCCATAGCTCAACGGGCCATAACCCTTTCAGGTAGGGCTGGGATTTCAGCCATTAAGTCCCATTGATGTGGCCATACCATTTGTAGCTACTTAGGGAGATTTGGCTCATGTCCAGTCTGAAGCTGACAGGGCTAACAACTTCATTGAGTGCATTCAACACATCCACCAGCAAGTCCATGATATAGTAGACAAATCCAATGCTAAGTACAAGCAATGCCATGATCATCATTAGGTGCTGAACAAGTTCCAGGTGGGAGAGAAAGTTTTGGCTATGTTTGCAAAAGGAGCACCTCGTTGGAGTGCACCAAAATATTTTCTTGTCCGATATGGGCCATACACCATCACCAAAGATGTAGGGGAAAATGCCTTCAAGCTCAACATTCCACGGTTCCTTGGTCTACACTGAGTGTTCTTTGTAGACCTCCTTCAACCATACTTTCCACCATTGCTGGACACATTCGATATTGCAGAACAACTCACACCAACAGAACTAAACCCAGACTACATGGAACATGTCACAACTGATTAGATCATGGACACACAGATCAAGAACACTTACCAATACATGATCCAACTATATTGAGTTGTCAATGTCGGAAAACTCCTTCACTAGGGCAAATGGTTCACTAGGGAACAGGTTCAATGGAACTTTCCTCACCTCATGGAGGCTCTGCACACAATGGGGGCCATTTCTTTTTAAGGAGGGAGGAATGATCCAGGTGGATATTGGTGGCCACCCACCTATTCCACCTAGACCTCTAGTCGATTTCATATGTTTCCTTGTTTATTGCAACATTTACTATTTCTAGCAGTTTTCAGGTCTTGAACTTTCGGAGCAGTTTTGACCCCCTAAACAACATTGTTTTTGAGGTCTGCAACAGGCTCGTAATTACAGGTAGGAGCACATCACAAATCATGTATTTCTTGGAGATATCTTTCCATTAAGGTATCGTACATGCCAAACAGAGGTAATATGACCAAGTTACTACCCCAAGAAGTTGTTTGCCCAACTAACCCCAATGGGGCCCACAAACTCTTGGCATTCCATCTCTTGGGGTTAGGGTTTTCCCTAGCTGTTCAATAATAAATAGGCCCTTGAGCCTTATTTTAACATAGTTTAGAGGCATGTAGCCACCACATCTCTTCTCAGAGATAAGCTACCATCGCTGGTGCTAGTTTATTTCCATTCTATTTGTAAGCTCATTTCAATATTTGATATTAGTGAAATGAAGTGTTATTTATGTTTCACCTCTATATTTATGGTTATATCTGTTTAATTTCAGATAAGAACAACATTTACTAATGTGGTTGTACTCGCATGTAGGAGCCTACTGCAAATCCTATAGTACTCGGAGATATATTTCTAATAATGTATCGTACGTGCCAAATGGAGATAATATGACCAAGTTACGACCTGGGAAGTTGGCTGCCCAACTAACCCTAATGGGGCCCACAAACTCTTGGCATTACATCTCTCAGGGTTAGGGTTTTGTTTATTTAGGATTTTCCCTTGTTGTTCAATAATAAATATGCCCATGAGCGTTATTGTAACACAGTTTAAAGGCATGTAGCCACCACATCTCTTCTCAGAGATAAGCTACCATCGCTAGAGCTAGTTTATTTCCATTCTATTTTTAAGCTCATTTCAATATTTGATATTAATGAGATGAAGTGTTATTTCTGTATCACCTCTATATTTATGGTTATATCTGTTTAAGTTCGGATCACAACCACATTTACTAATGTGGTTGTGCTAGTTGTATGCAAGGAATTCAACATATTAGTTCACATGCAAAGTGTTTGTATAAATTATTATGAAAATGTAATAGTATGATAATTGTTTGAAGAAAATGTAATATTATAGTAATTGTTTGAAAAAAAAGTTGTTTTGTGGATGGGATAATATTGTTGTAGTTGATCTATGCCTATTTGCATGCAAAAACTTGCAACGTTGCATGCAAAGAATTTGAAAAGTTGCATTTAAGGAATTTGAAAAGTTGCATGAAAATAAATGGAAATGTGGTATGATTAGATGGCATGTTTTTCAGTTGGTACGTATGTAATAGCCTCTAGTTGATTTTTTATGTAAATAGAATAAGACCAAGGTCATGGGACACATATTCCAAGTCGAATGGTGGGAAACCATTATAGTGGGCATCATTTGTGGTTTAATAATGGATATGGAAATTAGCAAAGGCAAAGAGGCAATAATTGGCATTTAATTATGAAAATAAAGGAAAATATAAGGAGAAAAGGAAGGTGAAGGGACACAAATTTGCATGCAAGGGAAATTAGAAGAAAAATGAAGAAAAATGAGACATCAATGATAAAAAGGCATCAAAGAATCAATTGCTAGCTTTATGACATTTTTGCATTTAGTTCTTTTTCATTCTCTCATACTTTTGCACACTTGAGCATTCTTCGATCACTCTAGCATTCACTTGGATTTGGGGAAAACAAGCAAAGGAAAACAAGTACGTGCAAGGAGACTATTGGATAAAAAACTACAGTATGATTACTTTGTAGGTAAAAGGTTGCATGTGTGATATCGTTGTTGGTTTTTGAATGCAAGGTATATGCATGTGATTTATTAGTTATGTGATGTCATTGGCATGGAGATTTTTCTAGATTGATAGTGGTTTCATCCTTGCCTTGCCATTTCTTGGATAACCATGATGTAGTGGGTTTTCCCATTTGGTTTTCAGATTAGTTCTCAGGTTCCCTTTGGTTGTTAGTTATAACAAATTCCTTGGAGCCCTGAAACAAATTGGGTTCCCTAGAGGCTGTGGGTTAGGTTACTAGTCCCTGGAGCCTGTGGGTTGGGACAAATTCTCTAGAGCCTTGAAACAAATTAGGTTCCTTGGAGGTTGTGGGTTGAGTTACTAGTTCCTGGATCCATGGAAAACTTGGGTAGAGACCGATCTGGTTGATGTTAGTGATTTTTGGACCATATAAGTGAGATCACTGTGCTTGAGGGTTAAGGTGGTTTGGCCTCTGGAAGGCCTAGTTGGTTTTATTTTGGCTTAACCTTTATGATCCCACATTCATGCTTGAAATATGGTGCAGGGGTGATTGGTTGAAAGAGAGATTTGGTTTAGCCCAATCTATGGTCGGCTGGGACGTTGAAGTCCAGACTTTGTTGGAATTTTCATATGTGAGTATGAGTTATTTTCCTATTGTGAGCTATGAGCACTTGTACTGGTTATTTTGGTGATATTATGGCTAATTTTCCATAGTTTTTATTTTGGCTATATGCTAGTTATATGCATAGCTTTATTATGTTCTCTAGCTATGGCTTTGGTTCATGATTTGATAATTTATTAGATGATTGATGAAAGCATGGACTAAGAAGTGTTGTTGCAACTAGCTTGAGAGGGAATTGATCCTTCTTGGTGATTTTTAGATGAAGTTTAGAAGATTATGATCAGATATGCATTCATTATCTTCAGGTTATATGTTTACTATCTGTTTGATGAAATGCCTATCTTGCATTAGGCATGTCCTGGGTAAGATTGTTTAGCATTGTTATCATCATAGTCATGATTTTGGAAAGTTACAGGTAGTTTTAGGTAGTGGTATGAAGGCTAGCCTAAAAAAGTGGTAGAGATCTCGCAATTGCATGCAAAAAACAAAGGAAATTGGGCCACAACCACATGCACACATGCTTATGGGTGTGGTTGGAGCCTTATTGTTGAAAATGCAACACGAAAATCCTAATTTATTTTTTTCCTTGAATTAAATTAGGATAAAATTGTAATTCCACATCACAAGACAAATTGTGTGAGTTAACTAAGTTAATTTGACTTAGTTGGATCAGTTAATTTGAGTTGAGTGTCTAACTTGAGTCATGTAGAGCATCTCCTACATTATAGGATACATGGTTGAGTTTATTTTGAGTTGTAATTAATTAATTCAGTTTAATTGAGTTAAAGTCAGTTAAACTTCCAACTGATGGAGGAACTAGTAGGAGGTTAGACAATGGAGTGTTTCTTCATGTGTTCAAATAGTTAATTGATGATTCACTCATAAATAAGTCATGTATGTTAGATATGAGAGTTACTCAGTTGAGATTGGAGTTCAAGGGTAGTGTACTATACGTTGTATAATCATCCAAATTGTACAGGTGGTGCATGCAGTCAGAGGAAGGCCTATGATGGATTGCGCAATTCCAATTGAGGAATTTTACCTAACTAATGGGGGCTAATTAAAAAGGAAATAATGCAAGGAAATAGGGACTTGGGTAAGAAGAAAATTGGTTAAGTATTAGCCTAGGATTGTCTAGGAAGCTGTGAGACAGATAGAGATAGTGCAGAGGTTGCTCGAGCTTGAGAAAAACATTGTAATATTCTCATATTTTCTACCTAACAAAATATACAGATAACATGGGTTAGTCACAACTTTCCCTAGAAAATCATTGTGCAATGTGTTGATTAAATTCTTTCTCTTGTATGCTTAATGATTTCTCGATCGATTAATTGTTTCCACTTATGAGTATAGTAGATTCAAGTATTTTATTTTAGCATTTACATAATCAGATTGAATTTACAAGGAATTTCTACATGGTATCAGAGTAGAAATCACTCTAGAAGAGGAGAATACAAGTTTTTATTTTGTAGGTGAAATCAAATTTGAAATATCATTCTTCAAATCTAGTAGGATATCATTCTACGGATTGAGACTCAAATATACCCTTGAGGGTAGTTCGAACTATATTGCTTAGAAGGGCAGGATAGAGGTAGTGTTGGAAGCCAATGGGTGGAAGGAATTCATAGACAAAGATATTCCTAAGCCTCCAAAAATAGATGCTAAAGATCTGTAAGAGTGGAAGAAATGTGTTGCAAAGGCGAGAAGGAACATAGTAGAAGGAGTTCAAGAATAGTAGTGACCACAGGAAGCTGACACTAAAGTACAAGCTTTGTAAGATCAAGATGGAGAAGGGAAATACAATACCACAATACTTGAGCAGGTTCACCCAACGTGGGGATGATCTTGGGAGTGTCAGTATTACAGTTTCTAAAGATGATCTAGTCAGCCTAGCATTTCTAGGCCTTCCCAAGAGCTGACACAACTACTAGGATTCAGTAAATGGGAGGGAGAATCTACCAAAGTGGGAGTGTTTATGGCCCAACTCGGTGCAAGAAGAGATAATGTGAAACACCACAGATGATAACTCATCGAAATATGATGATGAGAAGAATTGTGCCTTAGCTAGAAAGGTAAAGAAATGGAAAGGAAAGAAATTCCAATCCAAGGCAAGAAGAAGGACTTGTCGAAGTTAAATGCTTTCAGTGACATGAGTTGGGACACTATGCCACGAAGTATCTACGTAAGAAGGCTGACAAGAATCCCTCAGGAGGAGTGACAAGTGAAGCTCTTGCTTCACAATTCAAGTTGGATTTCACCCTCATTGCTTGCATGATGGCATTGGTGATGGGTAGTGTGTGGTATCCAGATAGTGGAGCCTCATTCCATATGACCGACAACAAATAATTTTTCTGTGACTTGGAGGAGAAGGATCTCCAGATGCACATGTAAATGGGAGATGATGGAAGGTATAGCGTGACCAACATTGGTACTATTACTTTTCAGAGGGTGTTTGCTTCTCCTCTCAAATTAAAAGATGTCATGTATGTTCTGGGTCTGAAGAAGAATTTACTTTCAATTGCTATGTTCGATGACCATGGCTTCGATGTGATATTTAGGAAATGAAAGGATTTCCTTCGTCACATAGCCATAGGTAAAGTGAAGTGAAATGGGGTTTGGGTGAACAAAATCTACAAATTGGAAGTAGAAGACTGTGCTGCTTTGAGGACAAAAGCGGAGAAGGTGCAGAGCTGAGACATCAATGAATTATGGCATAGAAGATTGGGCCATCTTCACCATGGAGCTTTGAAGATAATGCAACAAATTTCTACAAGACTTCCCAAGGGTGCACTAGAGAAAAGAGATACATGCAAAGGGTGTACATTGGGGAAGTACACCAAAGATACCTTTAATGATAAGGACAATCGAGCGTAAGAGATCCTTGAAAGAGGTCACACAGATGTGTGTCGACCATTCTCAACATTCTCCATGGAAAAGCACAGGTATTATGTAATATTTGTAGATGATTTCTCACACAATTGTTGGATTTTATTCATGCAGGAGAAAAATAAAACATTCCCTAAATTTTGTGAATTTAAAGCACTTGTTGAGAAAGAAACTGGTAGAAAAGTGAAGGCCCTTAAGAGCAATAATGGTGGACAATATGTGTCAAATGAATTCAAGAACTTCTGTGCATCAAAAGGCATTCGACGAGAGTTAATATCACCCCATAACCCACAACATAATGGGGTGGCCGAAAGGAATAACATAATTATTGTGGGAGTTGTGCAGGCAATGTTACATGATTAGGGCTTACCATTGCACTTGTGGGATGAAGCATGCAACCTAGCTGTATATGTGCAGAAAAAGAGTCCTCTTTGGATTCTCAATATGAGTACACCAGAATAAGCTTTTTCATGTAAGAAACCAAATGTGGCACGCTTAAGGATCTTTGGTTCATCAGTTTACTATCATGTTACCAAGGATGCAAGGAAATAGCTAGAGTCAACAACTGAGTAAGGCATATTTGTGGGGTAAACTGATACACCTCACAACTGTTGGATGTACCTTCCATCTCACAGGATGATAGTGGTTCGTAGAGATGTGAAGTTCGATGAAGAGAAGGCCATGAGATCTTCCCTTAAGAGGGATCTTTAGTTACATGTAGATGAGTAACTTTTAGCTCCAGAGGAAGAACTTTAGGATGATGTGGAGCAACCACATACAGAGGATCAGAGAGTGGAAGAGCCCACTCATGTAGGGACTTCTTGAGATGGAAGGAAGTGCATTAAAGAATCTGACGAATTTATGCATGATGCAAGAGAGAATGTGGGAGCACCCACAACACAGGCAGAGGAGGTCACCTAATTGGTACACTAGCTACATGGCTATGATGAGAGGGAGTGTAGATATTGAGCCATCCTCATTCGATGAAGCAGTGAAACAACAAGTATGGGATGATGACATGGTAGAGGAGTATGAATCCATTATCATAAACAATGTTTGGGAAATGGTCCTAAGACCATAAAACAAGTTTCTAGTCATACTATTGACAACTTCCCAATAACTTTCATATTATAAA
>APFE030268867.1:29696-42447 GCA_000404065.3 Pinus taeda | reverse complement strand
AGTTACTATAACTAAATCAAGAAGCATATGGGAGTGTCGAGAAACAAAAGGCCAAATTTGTGGCCAAAGGGTTCTCTCAAGTGGAGGAAATTGATTACGAGGAGACCTTTTCTCCAGTAGTAAGGTACTCTTCAATCAGATCTATTCTAGCACTTTCAGCACCGATGGGATGGAAGATACATAAGATGGATGTGAAGACAACATTCCTCAACAGAGTGATTAAGAAAGATGAGTACATTGAGAAGCCGAAACGATTTGAGACCTTCAACAGGGAGTCACATGTGTGCAAACTCAAGCGAGCATTGCATGGATTAAAAAAAACACTCGGATTAAGAATTATTTCACTAGGTTGGGCTTCACTAAAAGTGAAGTAGATGCAAACCTTTACCATATTGTGGTTGAAGGTAAAAGATTTTTTATAGTATTATATGTTGATGATTTAATTATAACAGGTTATGAGAAGTTGGTAAAATCCTGCAAGAGAATTCAAGATGAAGGACCTGGGGCTTAATCCTTATTTCCTTGGTAAGGAAGTGTGGCAAGGAGATGAGGAAATTCTTGTATCTTAGGGAATGTATGACAACGATATACTAAAGAAGTTCCACATGGAGAGAAACAAACCCATGGAGACTCCTTTAGCAGGGAAATGAAGGAAGGAAGATGCTACTTCAGGTGAAGTAGTGGAGGCTAATATTTACAGGAAGATTGTGGGTTCACTTATGTATTTGGTGAGCACACAAACATACATATGTTTTGTAGCTAACCAACTTAGTCAAGCAATGGTTAACCAGCCAAACTCTATTGGAAGGAAACTAAACATGTGTTGAGATATCTCATAGGCACCATTGAGTATGGTCTTTGGTATAGGCAGATAGAAGGAGTGAAGCTTCAAGGCTTCACATATCAAATTTGGGCAGGGGGTCCATCAAATAGGAAGAGCACATCAGGGGAATATTCATTATCGGGTCAACAACAATTTCTTGGTATAGCAACAAGTAGATATTTGTTGCACACAATTTGGCAGAAGTAGAGCACATGGTTGCTAGTAAAAAAACTTGTGAAACAATATGGATGAGGAAGATCATTGTTGGGTTATTTGGTTAGTAGATGGATCCTATAGTGATTTTCTGTGACAATCAAAGTTGTATAAAACTCTCAGAGAATCCAATTTTTCATGATTAGTCCAAGCATATCCACATATGATATCACCATCTAGGAGATTGTGTACAGAGGAGAATCATGTTGCTAGAGCACATTCATACAAAAGAACATGATGCAAACAAATTTACTAAGGCACTATCAAGAGGAAAATTTGAGTTCCATAAAGGTAGGATGGGGGTATATCATAATCCCTTTCTTGTTGAGAGGGAGTGTTGAAAACATAAAATCCTGATTTAATTATGTCCTTGAATTATATTAGGAATAAAATTGTAATTCCACATCAAAAGACAACTTGTACAATTTAACTAATTTAATTTGACTTAGTTGGCTTAGTTAATTCGAGTTGAGGGTCTAACTTGAGTCATGTAGAGTGTATCCTACATTATAGGAGCCCTTGTTGAGTTTTTTTGAGTTGTAATTAATTGATCCAGTTTAACAGAGTTAAATTTAGTTAAACTAGTTCCAACTAATGGAGGAACTAGTAGGAGGTCATATAGTGGGGTGCTGCTTCTTGTGTTCAACCAATTAACTAATGCTTCACTCATAAATAACTCATGCATGTCAAATATGAGAGT
The DNA here is from genome assembly GCA_000404065.3 of Pinus taeda. Lineage (NCBI taxonomy): Eukaryota > Viridiplantae > Streptophyta > Pinopsida > Pinales > Pinaceae > Pinus > Pinus taeda. The sequence goes on along the minus strand of APFE030268867.1, from coordinate 40,711 downwards.
TACCCAGTTGAGATTGGAGTTCACGAGCAGTGTACTATCATTTGTATACTCATCCAAATTATACAAGTGGTGCATGCGGTCAGAGGAAGGCCTATGATGGATTGCACAGTTCTAATTGAGGAATTTCCCTAATTAATAGGGGCTAATTCAAAAGAAAATTGTGTAAGGAAATAGGGACTTGGGCAAGCAGAAAATTGGTTAAGTATTAGCCTAGGCTTGTCTAGGAAGAAGTGAGACAGATAAAGATAGTGGAGAGGTTTCTCGGGCTTGAGCAAAGCATTATAATATTCTCATATTTTCTAACTAATTCAATATACATATAGCAGGGGTTTTTTGTTGTGGCTTTTCCCAGGAAATCATTGTGCAATGTGTTGATTGAATTCTTTCTCTTGTATCCTTCGTGATTTCTCGATTGATTAATTGTTTCCGCTGATGAGTAGAGTAGATTCAAGTCTTTTATTTTAGCATATTACATAAGAAGTTTGAATCTACAAGGAATTTCTACATGGTATCATAGCATAACTCACTTTATAAGAGGAGAATACAAGTTTTTCTTTTGTAGGTGAAATTGAATTTGCAGTATCATTCTTCAGAGCCAACAAGATGTTGTTCTAAGTATTGAGACTCAAATATACCCTTGAGGGTAGTTTGAACTATATTGATTGGAAGGACAGGATGGAGACAATTTTGGAAGACAACGTGTTGAAGGAATTCATAGACAAAGATATCCTAAGCCTCCAACAACGGATGCTCAAGATCTTGCAGAGTGGAGGAAATGTTGCTAAGGCGAGAAGGATCATACTAGAATGAGTTTGAGATCATGTTGTCTCAAACCTCCATGTGAAGGATACACCATATGCAATGTGGCAAGCCTTGGTTGACTTGTTTCAGAATAATAGTGACCATTAGAAGCTAGCACTGAAGGACAAGCTTCAGAAGATCAAGATGGAGAAGGGTGACACAATACTAAAATACTTTACCAGGTTCACCCAATGTCAGGATGAGCGTAGGGGTGCTGGTATTATAGTTTCTAAAGATGATCTGGTTAGCCTAGCACTTCTAGGACTTCCCAAGAGCTGGCACAACTACCAGGATTCAGTAAATGGGAGGGAGCATCTACCAAAGTGGGATCATTTATGGTCTAAATTGGTGCAAGAAGAGATAAGGCAGAGCACCAGAGATGGAACCTCATTTAACAACGGTGATGAAGATAATTGTTCCTTAGTTAGAAAGGCAAAGAAAGGGAAAGGAAATAAATTCCATTCCAAAGGAGATTCCAGTCAGGGAAGCAAGAAGGACTTACCAAAGATTAAATGTTTTCACTATCACGTGCTAGGACACTATGCAACAAAGTTTTTGCACAAAAAGGTTGACAAGAAGCCCTTAGGATGAGCGACAGGTGAAGCTGTTGCTTCACAATTCGAGTTGGATTTCACCCTCATTACTTGCATGGTGACATTGATGATGGGTAGTATGTGGTATCTGGATAGTGGAGCCTCATTCCATATGAACGAAAACAAAGAATTTTTCCATGACTTGGAGGAGAAGGACCTCCAGATGAACATCGAAATGGGAGATGATGGAAGGTATAACGCAACCAACTTCATTATTGTTACTTTTTAGAGGGATTTTGGTTCTACTCTCACATTAAAAGATGTCATGTATGTTTAGGGTATGCAAAAGAATTTAGTTTCAGTTGCTATGTTCGAAGACCATGGCTATGATTTGATATTTAGCAAAGGAAAGGCTTCCCTTCATCACATAGCCACAAGACAAGTGAAGCATATTTGGGTTCAAGTGAAGAACCTCTACAAATTCGAAGTAGAAGACTGTGCTATTTTGAGAAGAAAAGTAGAGAAGGTGCAGAGCCGAGATATCAGTGAATTATGACATAGAATATTGGGCCATCTTCACCATGGAGATTTGAAGATCATGCAAAAAATTTCTACAGGACTTCCCAAGGGTGCACTAGAGCAGAGAGATACATGCAAAGGTTGTATACTAGGGAAGTACACCAAAGCAACATTTCATGATAAGGATAGTCGAGTGCAAGCGATCCTTGAAAGAGTTCACTCAGATGTGTGTGGACAATTCTTGATAGCCTCCACGACCAAGAACATGTATTATGTAATATTTGTTGATGATTTCTCAGGTAAGTGTTGAATTTTCTACATGTAGAAGAAAGATAAAACGTTCTCTAAATTTTGTGAATTTAAAGCACTTGTTGAGAAAGACAATGGCAGGAATGTGAAGGCTCTTAGGTGTGATAATGGTGGAGAATATGTGTTGAATGAATTCAAGAAATTCTCTGCATCAAAAGGCATTCAACGAGAGTTAATAACACCCCATAACCCATAGTAAATGGGGTGGCTAAAAGGAAGAACATAAGTATTGTGGGAGCCGCACATGCGATGTTACATGATTAGGGCCTATCATTGCACTTGTGAGCTGAAACATGAAACACAATTGTATATGTGCAGAACATGAGTGATATTTAGATTCTTGCGATGAGTACACTAGAATAAGATTTTTTTATGTAAGAAACCAGATGTGGCACACTTCAGGATCTTTGGTTCATCGGTTTACTATCATGTTATCAAGGATTCAAGGAAAAATCTAAAGCTGACAACTGAGTTAGGCATATTTGTGGAGTACATTGATACACCTCAAAACTATCAGGTGTAATTGCCATCTCATAGGATTCCCGTGGTTTGTAGAGATGTGAAGTTCATTGAAGAGAAGGCCATGAGATGTTCCCTTGAGAGGAATATTCTGTTACATGCAGAGACTTATAGAGATGGAAGCAAGCACACCAGAGAAGCTAGCAGATTGATGCATAATGCTAGAGAGAATGTGGGAGCACCCACATCACAACACATGCATAGGAGGTCACCATATCGGTACAATGGCTACATGGATCTAATGAGTGAGAGTGCAGAGATTAAGATATCCTCATCTAATGAAGCAATCCAGGAACTAGTATGGGTTGATACCATCATAGAGGAGTATGAATCCATTAGCAAAACAATGTTTTGGAAGTGGTCCCAAGGCCAATGAACAAGTCAGGTGTGAGTTCCAGATGGCTTCATAAGGTAAAGCAAGAAGCAAATGGGAGTGTCGAGAAACACAAGGCCATATTTGTGGCTAAAGGGTTCTCTAAGGTGGAGGGAATTATTTATGAGGAGACCCTTGCTCTAGTAGTAAGGTATGCTTCAATCAGATCTATTCTAGCACTTTTAGCATAGATGGGATGGAAGATACATCAGATGGATGTGAAGACAACATTCCTCAATGGAGTGATTGAGGAAGAGGTGTGCATTGATTAGCCAAAAGGATTTGAGATCTTCAATAGAGAGCCACATGTGTGTAGACTCAAGCGAGGGTTGTGTGGATTGAAACAAGCACCCTGTGCTTGGTACACCAGAATTGACAACTATTTCACCAGGTTGGGTTCACCAAAAGTGAAGTAAATGCAAAAAATTACCATATTGTTGTTGAAGGTAAATGATTTTTTATAGTATTATATGCTGAATATTTAATTCTAACAGGTTATGAGAAGTTGGTAAAATACTGCAAAGAGGATCTTGTAAGAGAATTTGAGATGAAGCACTTGAGGCTCATGCATTATTTCCTTGGTATGAAGTATGGCAAGGAGATGAGGATCTATTTGTCTCTAAAGGAATGTATTCCAATGAGATACTGAAGAAGTTCTACATGGAGAGAAGCAAAACCATGGAGACTACTCTAGCAAAGAATTTGAGGAAGGAAGATGCCACTTCAAGTGAAGTAGTGGAGGTTAGTATTTATAGGCAGCTTGTGGGTTCACTTATGTATTTGGTGAACAAATGACTTAACATATGTTTATCAGTTAACCAACTTAGTCATGAAATGGTTAAGACAACCAAAATCTATTGGAAGGAAACTAAACATGTGTTGAGATACCTCATAGGCACCACTCAGTTTGGTGATTGGTATAGGTGGATAGAGGGAGTGAAGTTGCAAGTATTCACAAATGCAAATTGGGCAGGGAGTCCATCAAACATGAAGAGAACATCAAGGGGAATATTCAACATTGGGTCAACAACAATTTCTTAGTACAATAGGAAGTAGAGATTAGTTGCATTCAGTTCGGCAAAATTAGAGTACATGGATGCTAGTTAAGCAACTTGTGAAGCTATTTGGATGAGGAAGATCCTTGTTGGGTTATTTGGTAAACAAATGGATCCTACAGTGATTTACTATGACAATCAGAGTTGTATCAAAATCTCTAAGAATTGATTTTTTCATGACCAATCCAAGCATATTGACATTCGGTATCACCATCTACGGGTTTGTGTGTAGAGTAGAATCATGTTGCTAGAGTACATTCCTACAAAGGAACAATATGTAGACTTCTTGACTAAGGCACGATCAAGAGGCAAAATTGATTTCCATAGAGGAAGGATTGGGGTATATGGTAATCCTTTTCTTGCTGAGAGGGAGTGTTGAAAATGCAACAAGAAAATCGTTATTTAATTTTGTCCTTGAATTAAATTAGGGATAAAATTGTAATTCCACATCACAAGACAACTTGTATGATTTAACTAAGTTAATTTGAATTAGTTGGCTCAATTAATTCGAGTCAAGGGTCTAACTTGAGTCATGTAGAGTGTCTCCTACATTATAGGAGACTTGGTTGAGTTTATTTTGGGTTGTAATTAATTAATTCAGTTTAACTAAGTTAAAGTTAGTTAAACTAGTTCCAACTAATGGAGGAACTAGTAGGAGGTCAGACAATGGGATGCTTCTTCATGTGTTCAACTAGTTAACTGATGATTCACTTATAAATAACTCATGCATGTCATATCTGAGAGTTACCTAGTTGAGATTGGAGTTCAAGGGAAGTGTACTATTAGTTGTATAATCATCCAAATTGTACAGGTGGTGCATGCAGTTAGAGGAAGGCCCATGATAGATTGCAATTCTAATTGAAATTGTTTCCTAATTAGTAGGGGCTAATTCCAAAGGAAACAACACAAGGAAATAGAGACTTGGAAAAGTAGAAAATTGGTTAAGTATTGGCCTAGTCTTTGTCTAGGAAGTAATGAGACATATAGAGATAGTGGAGAGGTTGCTCGAGCTTGAGCAAAGCATTGTAATCTTCTCATATTTTCTGACTAATGCAATATATAGATAGTAGGGGTTCTTATGTGTGGATTTCCCCGCAAAATAATTGTGTAATGTGTTGATTGAATTCTTTCTCTTGTATACTTCGTGATTTCTTGATTGATTAATTGTTTCTGCTAATGAGCAGAGTAGATTCAAGTCTTTTTCTTTTAGTATATTACATAAGTAGTTTGAATCTACAAGGAGTTTCTACACATAACCACATGCACCATGTGTCAAGGGTGTGGTTGGGGTGTAACCCTAGTGAAAATGAGTTCCAGCTTAGGGATTGACAACCTAGGGTGATTTTTAGGCTCTTGAGTGGTCTGTAGTCTTTGAGGGATGTCACTATGTTTCAGTTTATAGGTCCCACTTCCATAACTTGAACTTGGAGGTTGAGTCATATCATAGTGAAATTCAACTCATTTTTACCCTGGAGAGCTTGTAAAAGTGGGTAAATGTTGGAGGAGGTGTTACAATGTGGTATAAGAGATTCTAGGTTCAGATGCTTGGACTGTATGAGCTAGAATGCATAGTGTTATGCGTGCATTGTGATGGTTATAGTTATCATGCATGTGGTCATTGTTGTAGTTTTGTGTTATAATGCATGATGTTGATATGTTGATGTCATATATATATTTATGTCATGCTAATTTGGATTGATTATGCATATGAGATAGCCTCCCCTGAAATACACTGAGGTATGATTTTGATTATGTTTATATTTTGTTTTACCTAACATGACATGTTTGTGGGAAATAAAAGATCTGAGATGAAGAGAAGAATGGTGGATTACACTTCAAATGACTCCCCTTACATGCCTGATCTAAATTCTATGGAATGTGAAAGGTCAGTTGGGAAGGAAGGAGAAGAGTACTCTCTTGATTTAGTAGATACGCTGAGAAGTTTGAAGGTAGAAATTAGAAGTTGCAAGGAATATAATAGCAGGTTGATTGAGAAACAAGAAATAATTGTAAGAGCTCAGGAAAAGAAAGCAAAATTTAATGCAGCCATCCATCAGAACCTTTCAGATTTGCAGAAGTAGGGACAATTGGGGATCAATCATGGGTAGGAAGAAAAAATAAATGGGGCATATGGAAGAAAGTCTCATTGAGGACACAGGTTGGACATGGATGACGCAGTCAAAGGTGGTAGATCTTTGGATACACCTGACAAGCGGGCTAACATTCATGGATTTTACTCTAGTTCCGGTTTTGAGAGACATCATTATCATTACTGCCAACATCCTTATAGGAGGAGTGAGAAGCAATATTTTCTAGAGGAGTTAAATAAAGCCAAGCCTCCTAATTTTGATGGGGATGTGAAGAAATTAGAAGATGAAAAATCATGGCTACTTGGGATGAAGAAGTTCTTTAGATTGCATGATTATTTAGAGAATATGAAAGCCAAGATCACGATCTTCAATCTCAAGGGAAAAGCAGATATTTGATGGGAAGATGTGAAGTGCGTCAGAGGCATCAAAGTAGAGGAGCTGAGTTAGCATTAGTTTAAAAGACTCTTATGGAAAAAGCACTTGTGTGAGAGATATTATGATAGAAATACCAAGAAATTCTATGAGTTGAAGATGGGTTCCATGACAGATGAAGAGTACACGACCAAGTTTATGGAGTTGTTGAGGTATGTGCCCTACCTATGGGTTGCAAGGAGAAATGGGTTGTAGATTCTCTTAGTGGGAGGGAGCAAGTGAATCATATTTCGATTGTGAGTTTCTAACAACCTCTGGTTAATTTCCTATGTAAATAAAAATAAGAACAACGTCATGGGACATGTATTCCAAGTTGAATGTTGGGAAAAAAACACTGATGGGTATCACTGGTGATTAATTAATGACTAGGGAAATTGGGAAAGGCATTAGCAAAGGCAAAGTGACATTAATTGGCATTTTATTTATGAAATAAAGGAAAATAAGAGAAAAGGAAGGTGAAGGGACACATATTTGCATGAGAGGAAATTGAAGGAAAATTAAGGAAACATGAATAAATAGAGGCCTCAATGATAACAAGGCTTATGAGGATCAGTTCACAAATTTTGTCAATTTAGTTTTGGATCTCTCTTCTATTCTCTCATTCTCTGACACCCTTGCATACTTAGAGAAATGTTCGAGCATTTTTGGAGCTCTTTGGAGTACATTGGATTTGGAGAAAGAAGGCAAAGGAAAGAAGGAAAACATAAGGGAATGGTTGGTTCAACAAATACAACTGGTTTACTTTGTAGGTAACAGGTTGCATGTGTTATTTCCTTGCTGATTTTTGGATGCATGGTATATGCATATGATTATTTTGTTATGTGTTGTCATTGCCGTGGAGGATTGCCTAGATTTATAGTGGTTTTAGCCATGCCTTTCCATTTCTTGGATAACCATGGTGTTTTAGGATTTTCCACTTGATTGTATTTTGATTTATTGTCATGATTCCTTATGGTTGTGGGTTGGAACAAGCACTATGGAAGCCCTAGAACAACTTGGGTTGAATTACTAGTCCTAGAGCCTAGGTTGGGACAAACACTTTGGAGCCGTTGGTGAGTTGAGTTACATGTCCCTGGAGTTGGGTTGTATTATCAGGCTACGGGTCCGAAGACACAGTTAAGTTCCACTCGGGTTGGAAAATCCTTCTGAGATCGCCTGCTTTTGGTGTATTTCGGGCGGTTAAACTGACAGGTAGTTATCTCCACAATTGGACCCAAAATGGTTTCAAAAGGTAGTTTACTTTTCTTTTCAGGTCTGTGTTTGTTGTTAACGTGTGAGCTTGAAGGAAAACCGAAATAACCCCTGAACCGTTAGATCTTCAGGGCTTGATTGAACGGTCATGTTGTTCGGTGGGTCTTCGGTGATAACGTGGAAAGGTGGTATGGGCAACTGCTCCTCATTATGTACATTATGTAACTTTTCTTTTAATTGGAATAGAAGGACCTATGCTTACTTTAGCAAAAAAAAGAAATGATAGAGGTAACCACAAACCTACTTTTGAGATCAAGATCTAGCCTTCGTAATGCTCAGAGACGACTCTCTCTTTATAATTTAACTTTGTTTAGTTAATTGATTTTAGGCTAGTTATGATTGTACTTGGGTTTTGATTTGGATTTGGTGGTGGAATCAGTGACTTAGATGGATAGAGGGACGTATTTTACCATTGGGCTATGGGGTCAAGTGTCAAGCAAAGAAAACTGGATCAAGTTCTAAAGGTAGTGTTTACAGGGCAAGGTAGCTGAGTGAATTTAGATCTTTATGGCTGGAAGGTGAAGTGGTTTTCAATCAGGGTCAAGGAGCAATTAAGGGTTCCTCAAACCAAATAATGAGGGAAAAGGTAGGGGTCAATCGAAACTAGGGAGTAATGAAGGATTCCCTACTCTGGATATCAGAAGAAAACATTAAATGATTAATTGTTGCAGACAAAGTGTACTTAAACAAATTCTGTAATATAATTCCGATTAATTCATTCAATTTAGATAACATGCAAGTTTGTGAAACACTTAAGAAAATAACAATTTGACAAAAAGAAAGTACTTCACTGAAGTGGCCCAACACATGAATCCTGTAATGCAATCTCTTTATTACTCAGTCCAGCCCGCTGACTTGAAAAAATGGTACAAATAACCCTAAGGTTTTAGATCAATACAACTATAGTAATGTCAAGCAATCCACACTTTATACCTCGAATTATGAAGTATTTATACAAAAACATTATACAAAATATCCCAAACTATATTAGGAATTAATCTAGGAAAAGGAAATATCTTCATGCAAGAAGATAGAGACAGATATTTAACTACTGCAATCTATCCTTGTTTATTAGGCTGTGCTGTCAGATCTTTTGCAGCCTTTTCTCATTTGTTGTTTGTCTTCCACCCTGACTGTTCTTTCACTCTGCTTTTTACTAATACTCTTTCATCTGATACTCTTTCATCTAGATGACTTGTTGCTTTTCTTTTACTGCCATGTTTTCACTTTTACCTTGCAATTTGTACAGTAAATCATTTAACTTTTTCCATGTCTCTGCATTTGGTAATTTAATATTTACCATTTTTCTGTAGATTTCATCTAGTTCTGTGTACTTGCAAAGGTGGGCCTATTCACAAAAAGGTATTTTACCTCATGTTGGAGGTAAAATAGGTTCTCAAATGTCTGGTACAGAACCTTTCCTGCAGGCATCCCTTTCATAGATGAATTATTTGCTTGATCTCTTGCCACTTCTATGATTTTCCTGTTGTAGTCTTCTTGTGGCATTAATCTATCATTTATCACCAAGGGATTTGGTAGACCTTTATGCCTTAAAGCATCAAACTTAACCATGAACCTACCTATAGCTAGCTCCATGGTTTGGCATTTATCCTTAAGGTTCATCATTAAGTTCCTCTTGGTGAGCACATTTTTCACCTCTAATATAGTTCTAGTCTTGTCAGCTATGTCCTGCTTCTGCAATTCATATTTGTTTTTAGAGTTAAGGAATTGGATTATTCTGGTGGCTTCTTCTGGCATGTCTCCAAGTTCAACCTCAACTCTCTGAATTGCTTCAGTTGCCTGTTTGACTAAGTCATTTTGCTCAAAGATGACTTGTATAGATGGCCAAATATCATTGACAGAGTCAATGATATTGGCCCATAGTTGCTCTTTAGCTTGGGCAAGTGGCTTCTTCAATGTTAACTCTTGCTCTAAGTTCTTTATCATCTCAATCATCCTGGTTGACTTTTGAATTTAATCTTTGTGCATAATCTGAGTCAATTTCTTCTCATCCTTTAGACTCCTTATCTGTTCTTGGAGTCTATTTATCTCAGAGGTTTGAATGGACATGTTCTCCATTGCTTTGACCATTTTTCTTGCCTCATCATTTGGCTGAGCTGTTGTTCTTGTTGAACCTGTTTCTGATGTAGATGATGTTGTAGCTGGAAGTGCTATAGCCAGTGGAGCTGTGGGGGCCAATGTAGCTGTCAACGTGGATGGAACTGCTATAGTCATTGTGGGAATGGCAGTGTGGCTGTCTCAAGGCTGGCCTGTTTCAACTATATTAAGCTATCCAACTCCTTCTCCATTTCTTTCAATTGATCATCTAATTGGAGAATGAGGTCCATCATCTCCTCCTACTGTGTTTGGCTTTGAAGGACCTCCTTGGTCCGTGGATGCTCTAAATGAGGCAACTTCAATTGTTTCTTTAAAGCAGCAATATCCTCATTTTTCTTCTTTATCAGTTTCTTTGCAGCCTTGATATCATTGGGATTATGTCCAAGTTCAACCACTAAGTCTTCCAATGACTTTATTCTGTTATCCTTGGCCTATGAGGATGCCTTTTCCAGCTTGTACTATGCTGTGATGTTATCTAGTGAGATTTGAAGTTTGTGCACAGTCATTGCTTTATTTGTCATGGTGGAATAAATCATCTCACCTGCCTGCTTATGGAATTCAATCAATAGGATGAACATCCCTCGCCAAGGCTTCAAATTTAGTCTTCCTATAGCCTTATGATGATTTGGGCTGTTGGATTGTAGGTTGAATGAATGTCACTTGAATTTTTCTTGTTTTAATGTCAAAAGATGACATTAATCTGTTTTGATTTGCAGGTGCCTGCTTGAAGTACTGGGCATAAGTTGTAGGTTTTAACCCCATACAGAAATTACCTACATACAAATTCTAAATCACAGGAAAAATAAAAATGCGAGAGCATAACACATAAAACACATATACACAGAGATTTCCCACTGGATCCCAATACCAGGACTACCAGCTTGATTTTTCATTATGTTCCTTTCAATGTTACAATACATATTTATACATGTCGAAGCATCCAATACCACGGACCGAAAACCATAGGTAGGTTCGCCCATCCTAATATAGGGTCCAATTTTTTATTTTTTATTTT
>APFE030268867.1:0-24678 GCA_000404065.3 Pinus taeda | reverse complement strand
ATTTATACATGCCGAAGCATCCAATACCATGGACCGAAAAACCATCACGTCCAAAACCATGGACCGAAAACCATAGGTAGGTTCGCCCAACCTAATATAGGGTCCAAAAAAGAAATTTTTCCCGGGGCATTGCCTTAGACCCCGTAGAGGGGGGCTACCCGCCCCCCTCATACCCCCCGGACAGGGGGGGCTGCCGCCCCCCTTGTGACCCCCCCATTGCACAATCGGTGCAACGAAGGGGGGGCTCCGCTCCCCCTCTAACCCCCTGGTTCACTACGTAGGTTAGTCGTGGAAAGAATATAACACAACCCAACATAAGCCTTAGCCTTCAATGCCTCATTCCTCAACTTAATTTCCTTGTATTTTTCTTTTATATCTTTTTCTTTATCCACAGGCTTGGTGGATGAAGAGACTTCAATGCTAAGTTGTTTCTCAATAAGTTGAGTGTTTGAAGTATAAGGCTGGTGAGTTTCCTCGAAACTGTTGGGCCTTTTCTCTTTCCCACCATTGTGTCAGTGTCAGTGATTTCCACTATCCCAATGGTGTCTTCTTGCTCAGTTACAGGACTGAGATTGGGCCTCTTCCTGTAACTGATCTCAAATCTTTCATCTGTAGTGTCCATTTCTAGAACCTTCTTCCCTGGTTCTTTTCACATTTTTGTCTTCACTTGATGGAGTCTGCAAAATGGGAGTAATGGTCATCTATTCTTGTAGGGCTAGAACCTGCAGAAAGGAACTAGTATCAATCTATTTTTCCACGTCAATTAATGTACTTTCAACATCTATTAAATTGTTCTCCAACCATTCTGACTGGTTGGCATATCTCTTAATGTATTTCCTGGGATCATGTATGAAACGACTCAATTTGAATTTGAGCCTTAGTTTATTTATGACTCCATTAGGGTCATACTGCCACATAGAACTGCTCTTGGAGTTCATCTCCTGTCAGAGTCTCTCTGCCTCTTGTTCAACTTCCCTATCATTACAAATAAAGGGGCCCAATTGGTTTTTGATCTTAAATTGAGTCTTATTCTTGGCTGATAGGAAATTAACATCATTAGAGTTTATGATTTTCCCAAAATGATCTAATGAAAATATCCTCATGGGGAGGTATTTGGGCAGCTTGTAGGGAGTGAGTTGACATCCATATATTCTGATTTCTATGTGGTCCTCGTATAGGTACAAGTCTCCCACTCCATTGTTCTTAGTCAACTGTAAGACTCTTTTAATTTCCTCACTTATCCTGGGTTGATAGTTGCTAGTGAACATGTTTACAACTGGATGAACAAATGAATCAATGAAGTCTTTGTAAGTAAAAATAGTGGAATACATTTCAATCAATGGTGTCTAAAAGATGAAAAATCTTGGATTTCTCTTGGTGTCTAACTTTTGGATACTGACAAGAAACTTATCTGCTTGAGAATACAGGAAAATGTGGAATAATACAGATGAGTATTTGAATACCCTCTCATTTGGAAATTTTCTGTTCATGGATTCTATCTGCCAAGAACTGAGCATAGTTGTAAACTGTAGGAGGAGGCTTGCCTAGGTAAAAGATAGAAATGATCATCCACATGTTCATCAATAGTGTACCCTAGAATGCAAGAGAGCATGGTTATAATTTGTCTGCCTTTCTCAGAGAAAATGGTGGCAACATATGGAGGACTATCTATAGGAGTATGAGACTCCTCTATGATAAAAGTTTGAAAAATCTGAGCTTTCTTAGGAAGGTCTAGCTTGGTTAGAGTTCAAGAAAGACTTCAATGGAAAGTGGGGTCTCATTTGGGCTTGACTGGATTTGCAACATTTGATTTATTGATTCTGCAGTAATGGTGAACAAAACTTGTTGATCAGGGGTGACTATGGCTCTCCCACTTGGAATACAGTAGGCTTGGCAGAAGTGGATGATTTCTAGGAATGGGTGTACCTGTGGGAACAAGTACTTGGGAAAATTTGACTCCCATAGGTAAATATCATCATTTTGGTTCAAAAAACTGTCTTTACTCCAATAGTGGATTTTCAGTAGGTAGCTAGGGGAAACAATATCCTTAATTTGAAATTATCTGTCGGCTAAGGGGAGCTGGTCAATATCCAGGTGAGGGGTTTGTGGAGGTCTTACATCCAGAGGTTTGAGAAGCCATACTTTGGTTAATTGAATTTAATTACTCTTTCTGTGGCTTTAGGAGTAAGGTTTAGAAGCTCTGGAATAGTGGGGAGGGTAATAACAGTCTGTAAGAAAGGGGTTTGGGTATAAAGTAGGATTTTCTTCAGTTTAGGAAGGCTTATTAATTAATTTAATTAATTAACCTTGGATAATTACTGTGTATAACTTTAAATTACAGGGCCATTCTGGTTATATCAAGAATACTTGGAGAATGATGGCTTGGTGTGCAAACGACGTTCTGTGGTGGCTGCAAAGGTTACTGAGGCTTTAGCTGGTTATTTGTTGGTTCAATTTGGTTTCTGTAGCGCCTTCGGGTGGCAAAAGGTGGTTAAATTGGTTGAGCAGAGGTTCAGGGCTTCGAAATTGGTTAACAAAGGTTTGCAGTGAAAATGAATGAAAAGAGCAATTTGGGGCTTTTTCGGCCTTTTAACCAATAACTGTTAGATTTTGGTGCGAGATTTACTGAATGAATAGTGGGGAGTTTTGGTTTAGGCGGGAAGGTGGTTTTAGGCCATATCACATTTCTTTTGGGTGGAGGGTGGTATTTTTCATGAGCACACGATATAACCTGGTGCCACCACGTAGCCAAACAGTGCCTAACCAAAACCGCAAATCTCGCGTGCTCTTGGGCTGTTAACTATTGGATGATGAATCCAAACGATATGGATGTGCGCTGTTGGATCTGGAGGTGGGAGATCGAAGGGATATCGCGTGGTGAAGTTGCACGAGCGGAATTGGAAATTGGTTGGTGGGGCCTAGGTGTTGGACCTCAAAATTACTCTCTTTTTGGCAACTTTTCTCACTTCTTTCTCTTGTTTTTCCATAAAAGACAGATCCCCATCACTAATAAATGATAGATTTTGTCTCAAGGAAGACATTAAATGATTGACATGTTATATTTTTATGTTTTTTTCTATTTGAAATAAGTTTTTGCGAATTAGCTACGTAACACAGCTTATTCTGTAGCTAACCGTGTGTTCCGTAGCTACTTCCATGGTTGAATAGGTTATAGGTTTCAAAAGAAGAAACTGACCACATGGGCATCTCTGAAATCGTCTCAACATGGATCCTATCCTAGTCACCCAGCCAGATCGACAAAGAAGCCAGCTCAAGACCATAGTCAAAGGTGGAGTCAAACAAAGAAACCCAAGAGCAATAGCAATCTGTGTCCACTCTTTGTGGCTAATTAATAAATCCGACATTTTTATTGCAGCTTTAAATCGGATTAGCCACTGGTGTTAATGGTTTTATGAAACCATCTTGCTTGAATTAAACTCACCTGTAGCTGATCAACCATTTACGTAGATCTATTGTAATACGTGGAGACCACCTGTAGCTAAATTCTCTCAAAAGATAGTTAGGAATGTTTCTTTAAATATCACTTGTATAGAACTGAGAAGGAGTTCAAATTTTTGTATGTATTAAGCTCAAACTTACAACTTTGTAATTTTGGAACTTATTTTCCTGTTAATAATATGAAGCTGTGTTTGACCAAGTGATCATTTGAAAGAGTATCTTCAGCTAGTTATCAGCTCAATTTAGTCAGTTGCAGAGGGCCCCTGCACTGAAGGAGGTTTTTCCTTATTTTTTTTTTAATTTTGTTTACTGTTCAGTTTAGTTTCATTACTTACTTTTAGCAGTATTTGTAGTTTAGGTTGATTCATTGTAGTTTGTTTTCTTTTAATTCTGTTCAGTAGCATAATGTTAGAATTCAATGGTGCAGTCTTGTTTCTCCTATCTATTTCATAAATGAAAGTTGTTTTGTTTTAATAGGGTAAGATGCAAAAGTAACAAGGATGAATTGTTGATTAGTTTACTTACTGTTTGTTTCCTCTGTTATTTATTTCCTAGGTTAGATTGCCAATGCACTATGTGAATAAATGTTTTTGGTCACCATTTTAAGTTGATATCCTTCCTAAAATAAATGGTTAAACATTCACTTCACATGAGGACTGAAATCAATTAGTTACTCTCTGCATATTTGATTTAGTTCTTTGGACTATAAAGTACAATAAGTTGCTTGTATGCCATCTCAAGAAAGTTATCTTTCAAAATTGAAGGCTTGGACAACTAAAAGTGCTTTAGTCAGTTTCATTCTCTGTAATTATTTCAATTTGCCTTACAACTTCACCTTTTAATTTTTGACTTAGGATTAAATGACAAGATAGGATAAGATGCTCTATTTTTCCTTCCTTTAACTTAGATTTTGATTAGTTCACCTTTAGGAAATTTAGACTCAGTTTCTCATAATTCAGACTGTACATCATTAGAAATCAAAGAAACCCCCAAAATAAAACAATATAAAAATACAAAACAATGAAGTAAGAAGGGTTAACTAGCACATACAGTGCACTACACTTCATTAGCTTACGAGCCTCGGTTGATAATTTATGCAAAGCAATTTAGGAAACTAAATTGACTAAATATTTTGGCACCATTGTCAGGGAAGTGTAACTAGGTAACCTTATCTCTTACATTAAAAAAAAATGATATGCATAGAGAAAGAGAATCTAGGGGTAGATTTATAGCTAGAGGTAGGAGTTCAATTCCTACAACACCACCTACTCCACCAAGAACAAGAAGAAATACACCTCCATCCCAAACTCATTCTCCCAGCCATAGAACTCCTGAAATTCCAGGGGCGAAAATCCAATCAAAAGAATCTCATACTTCATCTACCAAGTCACTCCTAGAGGAGAAAAATCTTGGATCTCCAACAGTAGCAGTAGCCTTTTTCACCTCTATAGGGGAGCACATTTTAGTTGAAGAATTATGAATACCTAGTGAGGAAGAAGAAGTAGAACCTCTCTCCCATATCCCATTAATAGAAGAACTAGAGGAGGAGAAAGAACCTTGCAGGTTGAACCCTATACTGACCCTGAAGAAACTATAATGGCAGAAGGAGGAGAGGATGGAGAATTCACACTGTTTGGAGGAGGGGGTAGAGGAAGAGGTAGAGGGAATAATATAGGAGGCAAAGGAAATAATGGAGGAGGCAGAGGAAATAGGGAAATAGATAATTATTTTGGATTCCCTATAGTGGATGAAGAAACAAATGCCACAATGAAAATATCTCACCTTTTGTCCTCCCAAACTTCCATGGGTTAAAAAGTGAGGATCCTGAAACATTTTTAATTGAGTTTGAAGTTTTGTGCAGAACCTATGATTATCTAGAAAACTCTCAAAAACATAAGTTATTCCCTTCAACACTGAAAGGAGCTACTTTGAAGTGGTTCATGGGGTTAGTCACTCCGTCCATTAGAACATGGAATGACATGAAAAAAATATTTTTGGATAGGTATTTGGATTATTGCATGCCTACCAATCACAAAGATGAAGTGTTCAAAATGATGCAAAGAGAGGACGAAAATTTAGAGGATTTGATTGAGAGATTCAACTATAATTTGAAAAGAGAAAAGATGGACAATTTAGATGAAGATACCTTAAAAGCTCTTTTATTAATAGCCATTAGAGATGAGTGGATAGATATCATTAATATGATGGGGAAGGGAGATATCTCTCAACTCCCATTAAATGATATAGGAGAATTATGTGTTCATCTCTCAAGAGGGAAATCCAAAACTGCGAAAGGTCCAAGAGATTCTTCTCTTGCTAGAGTAAATAAATTTGCAACTGTATCAATAAGTAGGGCAGAAATTGGTAATATGCTTGATGAATTCAAAACAAATATTCTAGGGAGTCTTAGTGAGAAAATAGACACCCTTAAGTTGCAAAACAAGTAGAAAACTGAGGTTGATGCTTTAGCTATTTTCTATCCAAAATGCAGAAAAAAACATGCTCTAGGAGAATGCCCTTTAGATGCAAGAATTATAGAGACTTGTATGATTTGCTCAGAGAATCATGAAACCAAGGGTTGTCCTTTGATTCCAGGTCTTAAGGCTATTTTTCAAGAAGAAACAGTTCCAAATTCAGCAAAACCTCTTTGCTTTGTCTCTAGAAAATCTTGGTAGGGGCCACAAAATCAGGGATGTAACAATCAAGTGTATCTTCAGCCCCCACCAAATTGGAATTCTTGGCAGAAATCTTGGCCTCAACCTCAATCTCAATCTCAAACTTGGGCACAATGAGTACAAAATCCTTATGGGATATTTTCTCAATATTATCAATATCCTCCATCATATCCCACACATTCCACAACAAAATTAGTAGCCATAACTTCAAAATTAGAACCCTCAACTTTCATTACCATTTCCACAACAAATTCCACATTAAAATCCACAACAAATTCCACAACAAAACCAAAGTTCTCAACTCTTATTGCCATTTCAGCAGAGACCAAATCGGCTGCCTCCCCAACCATTACCAAACCTCAACAATAAAAATCCTCAAAATACTTACATGGTGGAAGGACGAGAATTTCCAACTTATATGATCACTCCTCTAGATCTCAATGATGTTCAACTAAGATCTGGTAGGATATTAGAAAAGGAAAGACCTTCTTTAGTTATTCAGGAACAAGACAATTCTAAGGAAGATTCTCTACAACCCAATAAAAGTTTTGAGGGAACATCTCTCCAAAACCAAAATACTGAAAATGAAAAACAGAAAGAACCAATGAACTCAACTCTTATCATTGAGTAGCTAGTATCTACTTCTGCACCTCCTTTTCCTAAAAGATTACAAGTTGATAGAGGAGTAGAAAAGTAGATCATGTTGCCTAATTATGATTTTCTAGATGAATTAAAAATTTTTGTATCAAAATTCCTTTGTTACAAGCAATTAAGGAGATTCCAATCCTAGCTAAAACAATAAAGGAGTTGAGCATAAAGAAACCAGGAAGGAAAGCAAAAGAAACAAGAAGAATTCACCTGGTAGGAAAAGTAGCAGA
The DNA here is from genome assembly GCA_000404065.3 of Pinus taeda. Lineage (NCBI taxonomy): Eukaryota > Viridiplantae > Streptophyta > Pinopsida > Pinales > Pinaceae > Pinus > Pinus taeda. Next base: position 17,666 of record APFE030268867.1, on the reverse strand, counting down.
TATAATGATGGGAAAAATTGCCATACAAAAATATGTAGATCCAGGAAGTCCAATTGTGAAAACACATATCAATGGAGTTGAAATTCCAAATACATTGATTGATTTAGGGGCAACAATAAACATCTTGAAAAAACAAACCATGGAATAGCTCAAGCTTCCTAATCTTCTTTACACACCTACATTACTACAATTAGCGGACATATCTATAATCAAACCAGATGGAGTGTTAGAAGATATTTCAGTATCCTTTGATTCTTGGGAATATCCTATTGATTTTATGATCTTAACCCCCAAGAACAATCTAGGAGGACATCTACTCATATTAGGAAGACCTCGGTTGGCCACAACTGATGCTTTCATCAGTTGTAGATCTGGTGATATGTATATTTTTGATGGGAATTCAAAAAAGAAATTCACTCTATATCCTCCAGCAAGAATAATCACAAAAATAGATGACAAAGAATGGATTGATGATGAAAATGACATTCAATCTCTCTTTACTATTTCAAATATTAGTGAAGATAGTCAAATCTTAAATACAATGGAAAATTTTGAATCATCTCTAGAATATGAACATGATCAATTTCAAGAAAAATCTAATATTGATTATTTTTCATCTAGGTAGATGTCTCTTTATTCTATGGAAGAATTTGGTAGCTATACAATTGAAATCTTTCCAGGGAGAACATTGAACATAAACAATAACTTGGAGAAATTATAAAAGGAAAAGCTAATCAAGACATTACAACAACATTCTGCTGCATATGCATGGGAATATACTGACATGAAAGGAATTAGTCCTAGGACTTGTATACATCACATCTACACTGAGGAAAATTGTAGACCTATCAGACAACCTCAGAGAAGAATGAATCCAAATCTTAGGGAAATTGTGAAAGAAGAGTTGCAAAAACTGCTGAATGTAAACTTCATTTGCCCAATTTCAGACAGCTAATCGGTTTCCCATTTAGTAATTGTGCCTAGAAAGAATGGTAAATGGAGGGTGTGCATTGATTACTGAGAATTGAATAAAGCTACCCTTAAAGATCATTTTCCTTTGCCCTTTATAGATCAAGTGTTAGATACATTAGCAGGTAAGAAGTATTTTTCGTTCTTGGATGGTTTTAGTGGTTATAATCAGATTTAGTTGGCACTTGAAGATCAAGATAAAGCCACATTTACTTGTCCATGGGGAACTTTTGGGTTATGTAATGCACCTGCAACATTCCAAAGAGCAGTATTAGGAATTTTTCCTGATCTAATATATGATTGTGTAGAGGTATATATGCATGATTTTATAGTCTATGGGAATACATTTGAAGAAGCTTTGGAAAATTTGGAAAGAGTTCTTAAAAGATGTAAAGAAGCAAACCTTTCACTAAGCCATGAAAAATGTTTTATGATGTTTACAGAAGGTATTGTTTTAGGGCATAATGTTTCAGGAGATGGGATTAAATTTGATAAATCTAAAGTTGAAGTCATCTCTAAATTATCAATTCCAAATTGACAAAAGGATGTTCAAAGTTTTCTAGGATTCACAGGATATTATAGACGACTTATAGAAAATTTCACTAAAATAGCATCCCCACTCTTCAAATTACTCACCAAGTATTGTGAATTTAATTGGAATCCTGATTTCCAGTTAGCATTTGAGACTTTAAAAACAAAAATTTCTGAAGCACCCATCTTAAGAGGTCCAAATTGGAAACTACCTTTTTACATTTCAATAGATGCTTCATATACAACTCTAGGAGCTGTATTAGGAAAAAAAGACTTGATTCCCTATGCCATCTACTATACAAATAAGAATTTGAATCCCACTGAGTTGGACTATACTGTAACTAAAAAGGAATTTTTAGTTGTTGTTCATGCAATCAACAAGTTCAAACATTATATAATAGGCTATGAAACCTTTGTACATATAGATCACTCTGTAATTAGATATTTAATGAATAAACCTATTACTAATGGAAGAGTTACAAGATGGATTTTACTCTTGCAAGAATTCAATATTATTGTGCTAGATAGACCTGGAAAACAAAACACAGTTGCTGATTTCTTATCCATAATTTAGAATATCAAAGATGACACTTCGGTTGAAGATAAGTTTCCTGATGAATATCTTTTTGCAGTGACTACTCAAACTCCTTGATTTGCAGATATTGCTAATTACTTAGTCACAGGGAAATTGCCTTCACATTTGTTTCCTAGAGAAAAAAGAAAAATCATTTAGATAAGTGCAAGATACTCATGGATCACTAATGAATTGTATAAAAAAGGCCCAAATCTTATGATCAGAAGATGTGTTAGAGAAGATGAAATGCCTGAGATTCTTAAGGCATGTCATGATGAGCAGTGTGGTGGACACTTTGTTAACAAGAGGACAACCTATAAAATCCTTTCTTTAGGATATTATTGGCCATCCATCTTCAAAGATGCCAAAGAATATGTCAAGAGGTGTGATAGCTGCCAGAGGGTAGGGAAACCTGCTCCTTCAAATGAAATGCCACTACAAATTTAGGTATTGATTGAAACTTTTGAAAAATGGGCCTTAGAGTTTGTTGGGCCAATTAATCCTTCATCTAAGAAAAAGAAGTATATATTGGTATGCAATAATTATGTCACTAAATGGGTAGAGGCCAAAGCATTACCTTTTGATAATGAAAAATCTGTAGTTAATTTTCTTTTTTAGGACATCTTCACTCATTTTGGTGTTCCAAGAGAAATTGTGACAAATCAGGGATCTCAATTTACATATAAAATGGTGACGAGTCTTGTGGAAGATTACAAGATCAAACTACTCCCTATCATCCACAAGCAAATGGTCAAGTTGAATCTACAAATAAGGTGATTGAAGGAATTCCCACTAGGACTATGCATCTACGTAGAAGAGATTGGGCAGAAAGGCTTCTTGAAGCTTTATGGTTCTATAGAACTACATGGAGGAACACAATAGGACATACACCCTATGAACTTGTTTATGGGAAACAAGCCCTGTTCCCTATAGAGTTTCAAATCAAAACCTTCAATATGTCAGTCCAATTGGGATTTGATTTATCAGAGGCACAGAAACATAGATTAGAGCAACTCAATGAACTTGATGAAATTAGACAAGATGCAGTCCAAAGAACCAGTATAGTCCAACAACAGAGGGCTAAATGGCATGATAAATATATTAAGGAGAAGAAGTTTCAAGCAGGACATTAGGCATTTTTGTTCGATTCAAAGTTCAAATATTTTCAAGGGAAGTTTCAAACTCATTGGCTTGGGCCATATGAGATTGAAGAAGTCTTTAACAATGGAGCGGTGAGAATAAGAACAATAGATGGAAGCAAAATACCTCTTCTTGTGAATGGTCATCGGTTGAAGATATATCAAAAACCAGTTTCAAGAGAGGATTTCATTAAGATTTTCTAGGATAACTCTAAAATGAAGCTAGTGAAGAAGAATCCTTCTTCTCCACTTTGTCTTTATTTTTCTTAAAAAAAAATGATAATAAAATATATAAGGTTGAAAACCAATCATTGATTGGCATACTTATACGGAAAATACAGGGTGAAAATCAGATATTTTTGACATCCTATATTCTCCATTTCCTTTCTATAATAAGTAGTGACAAAAAGCTTATTTGCAGTATAGAGTTTGCAATTTCATAGTCTCATTCCATCTCATTCTGTTTTACAGTTCCACTTCATCTCACTGTCATCTTCCATTTACATTTTATTTTTACAGTTTTACTCCATTTCACCCTATTTCTCATATTATCTTACATCTCATTCCATGTCATTGTCATAACTCATTTCCATTTTATTTTTACATCCATATTTCATAAGCCATATTTCACTTTTCCTTCTTTTCATATTCTGCAGTTGATTCCATTCCGCAGCTAATTTGATTCTGCAACTACAACTTACTTATCAGCTTTGGCACAATTGTACAACTTACAAATAAATCATGAATGTAGAGAAATTGAAGAATCAAGTTTTGGAGATCAACCATTCTCATAGTTCCTATGGATCAACACCAAAAGAATTATCAAGTAAAATGTCAAGTTTTAAAGGTAAAATGCAAATTTATTTCAAAGAACAAGTCATAAACATAAGTCATGTATAATATGAATGATCATATGTCTCCTTAATAAGTCATCATTTGATTTGACTGCCACTTCATGATACCACATCTTCCACATTTGATACTAAGTGGTCTATAATGATTTCATCATACCACACCTATGCTACTATGTACTTAAACGGTCTCTAATAACTCCATCTATTAATGGTCAAAACTACGATGTGACCAATGTATTCATGTCTCTCCAAACCCTCACCGTCTACTTATTCCATACAAACCCATAGTTCTTTTCCACCATACCTGCAGTTAGTCCATTTCATAGACCAAGAGAGTAATTTTGAAGGTTAGAAAATTCTACGAAACAGAGACCATGGGACTCATTGTCAGGGCAGAGCCTGTAGGGGAAAAGTTTATGGAAGGGTACCCACAATTCAAGGAGATGTTGCAAAAGGCTGAATGGCTGAATTTCATTGAAACATTTGATGGATATCACAAGGATATCACAAAATATTTTTCTAGATCATTCGATGGTACAAAAGTAGAGATTGTAGACATTAAGTTTGTAGTTACAAAATCTTACATAGTAGAGGCTACAGAACTGCCAAGAGTTGGTGAGAGATGGTTTAAAAAAAAAAAATTTCACAGTGAATCATGAAAGGTAATCCTTAGGAACCTAAGTATGGATGTCACTATGTTTAGAAAAGGAATTCCTATTTCAGCGCTTAAAAATAAATGGAGAAGCATGCTTTTGATATTACAAAAATTTACTACCTATGAGGGAAGATTCAGACGCATGTATGTTTATCATATATGTTTATTGATGAACTTTATAGAAAATGGAAACATCAACCTCCTTTTCTTCCTTATAAATAGTCTAAGGAGGATGGCTTCAAAGTATAGAAGAAAATAGAATCCATGGAGACAACCATGTACCATCATGGGTTGGTCAAAATACTGGTTGAGTATCACTTGAAAAACATAGGAGATACCTGGAAAAATTTTAATTACAATGAATTGTAATTTATTAAAAAATAATGATGGGTTTTTAATATAAGCAATGGGTTAATAAAGGTAGGGACCATGGGTTATATTGCGGATTTTTTAACTATACACCCAGACTTGGTGGATTAAAAAGGGTGTCGGGAAAATATAACGTGGGGGATTTATAAAGCAGGACTTTAGGAAAAAACTTAGGATAAAGGGTTTTTTTGGGGGTTTTAAGGGGAAAAGGGAAATTAATAAGGGGGGAAAGTATTATTTGTGATGGGAATGTGTTTCACGCTAGGGAAAGGGTTTTTGGGAAGGGGGAATGATTTTTTGAAGGGTAATGTCTAGGGAAATGTGTGAAACATTGGGAGAAAAGGTCAAAATGAAGGGAAAGGGTCTTTACAAGTAATGAAGGGATAAGGAGGGGAAATTAATAAAGTATGTGGGGGATAGTGAAATGAGGGGAAATTAGTAAATAAAATTTAGTGAATGTCTTTTCTCTTTCACAATTCCTCCTGCACATGAAACATAGGATTAAGCATGATGAGTGTGCTTTTTGACTTAGCAACCTTGTGCACTAGCAAAACTTCTTCTACCTACCCTTGATTTACCCTAAATTTTCTCTTCATTCATTGGGTGCATTTGAGCTTGTTGACCCTTTATTTCTTTTTCTTTTGATAAGAAAACTATATGATTCTAACCTTATAACTTCCAATGGATCAAATTAAACTGATGAGCTCATTTTTATTCTCTACCTAACTACTGATCTGCCAAGATTAAACAGTTTGGCTAGATCTTTATTCTCTACTATCACATGAAATTTAAAAAGCAATGAGAAGAATCAAGATTAAACTATTTGATCATCATGGATTGGTGGCATTTTTGACAAGGTACACACAATCTTTATTTTGGCAAAGTAAAGTAAAAGGTAGTGGCATTTGAATTTGCAAACTTTCATGATTTATTTTTATCTCTTTTTTTTTTGGTGGGGGGGGGGGGGGGATGGGTTCACATTTTTTTTTAGTTTTGATCTTGATTATTCTTTTAGGACATACCACCATTACATTTTTTTAATTTTAATATGGGAAAACATTTTGCAAAAAGCAAAAGTATGTACAATATTACAAGACTAACCATAGCCAATTCAAAATTATGAATCCTATTATTATAGGACCCTAACAATGGCTCCACATGGGGATGGCATTTCCTGGTGAAATTTCAAGAAATTTAAGATCAATAGCCTTTGGAACTTTGATTGTGGCTGGCTTGTAACTTCTCCTCTGTGATCTGCTTTATTCATAGATATGATGGTACACCTTTCAAAGCTCAGGGCCTTCTCTTTGGGCTTCAACCTCAAAATATTACCATCCATTCCAATCTAAACTTTGCAATGTTATATACAATGAGAAAAGTAAAATGAACTACGGTTAATTTGTGGATAAGTAATACTTCAATATTCTACCATTGACTAGTCCTCCTCGTAGATCTGTTCCATCTAACTGTCTCAAGAAAAATGCATTGTTACTCTGTAACCATAAATGATATAAGGGCATTGCCATAGGAAATCAAATTTTCCATGTTTACTCCTTTCTTCTCTTTTAGAATCCCATTTAAGTACTTTGTCACCTATGTAAAAATCATCAGCTCTGGTTTTCTTGTCAAAAATCTTTTTGATTTTATCCTAGACCCCTTGTGATTTGACATAGACTTCTTCTCTGGTTTGCTGCAAGTGTATTGTTTGATTTATCCTCCTTTGGATATCATTTTGTTCTACTTGAAACTCTTGAATCATTTTCATCACTGGTACTCCTAAAGAGGATGGAAAAACAACATCCATTCCATATACTAGCTGATAAGGATATGTACCAATGGATTTTTTGGTAGTTAGTCTGTCTGCCCATAAGGCATTAACCAACTTTTTGTTCCAAGTCTTCTTGTTGTCTTCTAGCAGTTTCTTGAGGATATTAACAAGGATTTTGTTTGAGGATTCTGCAAGCCATTACCTTGAGGGTAATAGGCAATGGAATGGCCAAGGGTAATGTGATATCTATTACAAAAGTCTACCATTTTCTTGGATTTGAAAGCAATTGCATTATCAGTAATGAGATTTTGGGGGCATCCAAATCTAGAAAGGATGTTGTTCTCAAGGAATGAAATGATGACAGAGTATGTGGCTTGTCTAGAAGGGATGGCTTCTATCCATTTAGTAAAGTAATTAGTGGCTATCAAAATCCATTTATGCTGGGCTAAGGAGGATGGATGAATTTCCCCAATGAAGTCTAAACCCCATTGTTGAAAAGGCATTTATGTGGAGATGGGTTTGAGAGGTAATGGTAAGAGTTTCCTTTTACCTTCAAATATCTGGCACTTATGATAGAAGGTCACATATTTCTTGACATTTGCAAAAAGGGTGGGCCAGTAAAAACCTGCCCTCAAAATCTTATCAACAGTTGTTTTCCAATATAGCTGTCCACAATCTCCTGCATGAAATTCTTGAATAACTTTGTCAGCTTCATCTTTTAATAAACAATTCAATAAAATGCCACCATTATCTTTCCAAAATAAAGCATTGTCTATGATATAATATTTCAGTGATTTCATTTTCAAAAATCTACTTTTAGTTCTAGATAAACCAGGGGAGGCTTGCAAATTTAGTAAAACAAATATGATATCTGCATACCAAGGTGAATCTGTGAAAGCTTCACTGATCTATGGAGTCGCCATCTCTTCTTGATCATCTAGGGAACCAATGAAATTTATATCTAAGGCCTGGCAGTTCAATTTAACCATGAGTTTAACTAAACCTTGGCCTTTGATAAGATTTGTAGGCTTCATTTCTATGTCATATTCCAAAATAGTGGCAATCTATTTGCTTATCTTTCCTCCAGGCCAATTTTGTGTCAAAATGTCCTTTACTACTGAATTTGGAATATATGCAATGATGTGTGAGTACAAGATGCACACTCTGAAATATTTAATATCTTTTACTAAAGTAAATGCTTGCTTTTCAATTAGGTTGTACTTTAGTGTAGCATCTCTCAAAGATTTGTTGAAAAATGAAATAGGCTGCTCATATCCTTGATCATTCTTTTGCAACAAGACTGCTGCAATAGTGTGTTTTGAAGAAAAATAAAAAAATATAAAATATTTTTTTGAAATTAGCACTTATGAGGACTGGTGTTTTAGTAAGGGCTTCTTTGATTGCCTCAAAAGACTGCTTAGCCTCTACTATCCATTTAAGTGCTGAATCTTTCTTTAACATGTTATTTAATTCTCTAATTAATTCTGCTAAGTTAGAAATAAATCTCCTAAGAAAATTTATTTTGCCTGAAAATGATTGTAATTCTTTGATGTTTCTAGGATAAGTAATGTTTAGGATTGCCTCTATCTAGCTGGATCTATTCTGATTCCATATTTTGATATTATGTGTCCCAATAATTTACCTTCTTCTAGACCAAAGAGTGTCTTTTTGGGATTCAAAGAAATGCCAAATTTTCTACATTTAATAAGAACTCTTCGTAGGTGATCCAAATGTTCACTATTTGATTTGGAAAAGACTGTGATGTCATCTTGGTAAACAACTAGAAAGTCATGGATTTCCTTTGCAAAAGCTATGTCCATTTCTCTTTGGAAGGTAGCCCTTGCATTCATTAGTCCAAAATGCATATTTAAATACATAAAAGTACCCTAGGGAGTGGTAAATGCTGTCTTTGCTTGATCCTCTGGTTGAACTAAGATTTGGTTGTATCCACAGAATCCATCAAGCAATGAAATTCTGGATGAGCCTACTACTCTTTGGAGAATGTGGTCCATTTTAGGGAGAGGGTAGTTATCTTTTAATGAAACTTTGTTCAAGTTCCTGAAATCAACACAGAGTTTGATTTCTCATGTTTTCTTTCTATTAGTGACCAAATTAGAGACCCAATATGAATATCTAATTGGTGCTATGATTTGTGCATCATACATCCTTTTTACTTCCTTTTCAATTGATGGCATAAGAATTGGATTAATTCTCCTAAGCTTTTGTTTAAAGGGTTTCTGATCTTTTTTTATGGGTATCTTATGTTGAATAATGCTGGTATCATAAGACTTAAGGTCTTCATAACTCCAAGCAAAGACATCTTGAAACTATTTGAACAAACTTATGTATTTCATCTTTTCATCTAGAGGTAATGCTTTTGATATTTTGATAAACTTGGGTTTTTCTTCTGTTCCTATGTTACATTCTTCTATGTCTACTCTTAAAGGATCTATTTTTGGTTTTCTAGCTACATCATTTGAATCAAACAAATATTCTAATGGGACTAATCCCTTAGGCAAAAAATTATTCTTAAGGTTTAAATTCTCAGAATCATCATTGATTATTTCTTTTATTTCTACTTTTTCTAGGTTATCTATTTCTACTTGAGTGAATTTAGTGGGTTTATTTACATTTAAAGCATTTATATCTATCTCAGTATTTATGACATTATCCACTGTACATTCAGTATCTATGTTACAATTTTGAAACTCTCCTTCAGCATTCATGAAATCATAGATTTGAGAATCTTGTGAAAAAATATGCCAATATTTCAAATTGTCAGGTATGATAGGTTTGTGTCTTACTTCAACACTGTACTGGTGTTTGGGCTGAAAAGGTAATCTACAAGTGCTAGCAAAAGTAGACAGACCGTGAGCTTGCATGTTTTTTTCCTAGGAATAGCAGAAAAATCAATTTCAAGAAGGTCCTTAATCATATATAGGATAGTCTCTCTGTATTGGCCAAGTCTGGGATTATTGACAAAGTATTCTCCTTTAATTTGTTTTATAATCAATTATGAGTCTCCCATGATAGAAACTCTCTTGGCTCCAAGTTTTCTTACAATTTGCAGTCCTAAGGTTAAAGCCTCATACTCTGCCATGTTGTTTGTGCATTTAAAGTTTAATCCAAAGGCATGACCATCAGAATGATTATTTTCCATGTTATGAATCCAAACTCCTACACCTACTCCTAATCTATTTACAGAGCCATCAAAATACAAATGCCATAGAGACTCATGAAATATGTTTTCACTATCATGTGATTTGTGTTTTCCTTCTACAGCTACGATTTCATTTTTGTCATTGTCTAAATTATACAAGATAAAAGAGTCCATGTCATAATGCATGGAGTATATAGGGAGATTTCGTGGTTTTTTAGCACTACTCACTATGTATTTCATCAAGGCCTCTTTGTAAAGATTTCTTTGCTGACCAAACACAGAGATGGTGGCATATGATATGTCTAACTATAGAGATCCCTGCAATTTTGCTCCCCATGAGCGAGATAACAACATTCCATACTTGGGTGGATTATCAGCAACTACTATGTCCATAACAATACTCTTTGCTGGGCACTGGACTAGAGTCACACACAATTTTTTAATCAAGCCAAGGCATTTGACTTGGATGGAATCAAAATAAAAAAAGTCCTTGTAGGGTCTACTGATATCTAAATTTAATCTTTCCATGATTTCCTTAGGAATTATGTTATGGGATGCCTCTGAATCTAGCATAGCATTATGTAAGATTTTATCATGAACATTTAAGCTAATGTAGAATGGAGGAATACCCCCTTGCTGATGTGTGCCATTTACTTTTGGGCCAAATAGTAACTCAGGTTGAGCATCATTGAGGTTTCCAACATCTTCTCCTTCACCTATGTTTAGTGTTTGAATGATTTGTGCTTTATATGATTCATTTTTCACTAACTCTTTCAAAGGAGCTGATATTTTCAATTTGGCTATCTCAGTCTTAATGTTGAATGGCAATTGAGTTTTTCCTGTTTGTGTGAGATCTTCCTGAGAAATTATGGTCTGTGTGGTTTTATCTTCTTTTTCAGCATTTGACAATTCAGTTTGTGTACCAGCAATTTTGTTTTGAATTCTCTTATTTGGAATAATTTGATTAACAATTGAAGTTTGAGTTTCAGCTCAAGTTATATCTACAATTTTAGGGCTAGAAGTCTCCTAAGTTCCTCTTGGGAGAATTTGTAGAAATTTGTTCACAGGAGCTTCTGTTATTTTTTTAGTTTGTATTTGGACTGATTTCTTAGTGGGAATTTCAGTATTCTTTTTGCCTCTAAGGATGTACTGTTTGTGAACTTCATGGATAACAACTTCATAGCCTTGTTTGAAGTCAAAGGACTCTCAAGATTCTAATTGCAATTTTTGTAACATGTACAATTCCTGTTCTTCCTGAGTAATAAAAGCAACATCTTCATTTCTAATCCCCAATAGGTTTATTTGGGTGCCATCCTCTTCTTCATGGTTTTGTGAACCCTCAACATAATTTTCCTAGAAAGGTGGTCTAACCTGTTGATCAAGTATAACATTTTTTCCAGTATTAATAATTTTTCCTAAAGTTGGGTTTCCTAATTGGGGGTGCTTGTTGATTTTCCCACTGAGATTTTCTTTCCATATTTTCTAATCTATCCATTATCCTTTCTACACTTTTTGCTAAATTGTCTATTTTACCATATGAAGTAGATGGTTCCTCTTTAATGGTAACTCTTTTCTCATTTCTCATCCTAACTTTCTTAGCTAATAAATTGGCTTCTACACTAGCATCATTACTTTGCATTTGTTCCAATGTTTCAGGGTTTCTTTCTCTCAATTGATATGACATATAAGTGTCAAAACCATCAGGAAATTTGATTAGTGCTAGGTTTGGTGGAGGTTCAATATTAGCAGGGATTGCATTATAGATGTTGTTGAACCTAATACAATAATCCTGATCAGACTCATTAGGAGATCTTCTAATGTTTTCATATTTAGATAGTATTTGTAAGGGGTTTTTCTTTCTTTCCCATGTATCAATAAACAATCTATGAAAAGCAACTAAATCTGCAATATGATTAGCAGGTAAACCTTTAAACCATTTCTTTACATCCCTTGTTAGTGTTTGGGAAAATAACCTCATTTGCACACCAGACTCATTAATCTCATGTAACTCAAATTAATTAGTCATTTTATTCACATGTTGTTGGGCAATATACTGACTAGTAGCATCAAACATAAAGATTTTACTTTGGTAGTCTTGGGGCATGCCATGTAGTTGAGCTGGTAAGACCAAAGGTGCATATCGTTTGCCATGGCTAAGGTTTTAGTTTGACTGGGGGGTAAAGTAGTGGTGCTTGGAGTAGAACTTGAGAAGGCTATGGATGAACTAAATGAGCTTGAGATGTTTGGTTGAAGAGGAAGTTGAGGAATGAATGGTTTAGGGGAATGAACTATGGTTGATATTATAGGTGAGGTGGTAGAAAATGAAGCTGTATTTATAGGTTTTGAAGACTTTGCAGAAATTTCAGAGGTAGCAGTAGTCAAGGCAACTAATTCAACTAATTATTGAATATAGGCATCATCTATATGGCTTATCAAGGTTGAGGTTAAAGCTTCTAATTTATCAAAGGTATCCAAAACAAGTTGATATAAATCAGGATGTATAGGCACCTTTTTTGACTCAATAAATTGAATAAAATTGGGGTCAATTATAGTATCATGAATTGAATTTTTGGATTTGGTTATAAACAAAGAAAGATTAAACGATAAATCAAACTGAATATCCTCTAAACTTGATAATTCTTTGGGGAGGGAATTTTATTTAATTAATTGACTACTACTTCCTTGAGTTTCTCGCTTTTTTGGTTTTTTTAAAATTCTGTCAGGATCATCAACTATTGTAGCAGGGTTTGGATCTGGATTTGCCCTGGTAGTGTGTTCTTTTGGGAGCCAGAATTTTAGTATTTTATCTGTTTAATGAAACTTTTTTAACAACTCTAAAATGATCTTAAGGTGCAAAAGATGAGATTAAATATTTCCTTAAAGTTTTATTACACTAAGGACTAGTCCCCAGTATGGCTGCCAAGATGTTATCACTCCAAACTTTCTCTAGAGTTGCTAGGAAAGAAATGATAGAGGTAACCACAAACCTACTTTTGAGATCATGATCTAGCCTTCCTAATGCTCAGAGAGGGCTCTCTCTTTATAATTTAACTTTGTTTAGTTAATTTATTTTAGGTTAGTTATGATTGTACTTGGGTTTTGATTTGGATTTGGTGGTGGAATCATTGACTTAGATGGATAGAGGGATGTCTTTTACCATTGGGCTATGGGGTCAAGTGTCAACAAATAGGGCTAAATCAAGTTATAAAGGTAGTGTTTACAGGGCAAGGTAGCTGAGTGAATTCAGATCTTTAGGGCTGGAAGGTGAAGTGGTTTTCAATCAGGGTCAAGGAGCAATTAAGGGTTCCTCAAACCAAATAATGAGGGAAAAGGTAGGGGTCAATCGAAACTAGGGAGAAATGAAGAATTCCCTACTCTAGATATAAGAAGAAAACATTAAATGATTAATTGTTGAGGACAAAGTGTACTTAAACAAATTCTGTAATATAATTTCAGTTAATTCATTCAATTTAGATAACATGCAAGTTTGTGAAACACTTAAGAAAATAACAATTTGACAAAAAGAAAGTAATTCACTGAAGTGGCCCAACACATGAATCCTATAATGCAATCTCTTTATTACTCAGTCCAGTCTGCTGACTTGAAAAAATGGTACAAATAACCCTAAGATTTCAGATCAATACAACTATAGTAATGTCAAGAAATCCACACTTTATACATCGAATTATGAAGTATTTATACAAAAACATTATTACAAAATATCCCAAACTATCTTAGGAATTAATCTAGGAAAAGGAAATATCTTCATGCAAGAAGATAGAGACATATATTGAACTGCTGCAATCTGTCCCTATTTATTAGGTTATGCTGTCAGATCTTTTGCAACCTTTTCTCATTTGTTGTTTGTCTTGCACCCTGACTGTTCTTTCACTTTGCTTTTTACTGATACTCTTTCATTTGGTTGACCTATTTCTTTTCTTTTAATGATATGTTTTCACTTTTACCTTGCAATTTTTATAGTAAATCATTTAACTTTTTCCATGTCTCTGCATTTGGTAATTTAATATTTACCATTTTTCTGTAGATTTAATCTACTTCTGTGTACTTTTCAAAGGTGGGCCTGTTCACAAAAAGGTGTTTTACCTCATGTTGGAGGTAAATAGGTTCTCAAATGTCTAGTACAAAACCTTTCCTGTAGGCATCCCTTTCATAGATGAATTATTTTCTTGATCTCTTGCCACTTCTATGATTTTCCTATTGTAGTCTTCTTGTGTCATTAATCTATCATTTATCACCAAGGGATTTGGCAAATCTTTATGCCTTAAAGAATCAAAATTAACCATGAACCTGCCTATAGCCAGATCCATGGTTTGGCATTTGTCCTCAAGGTTCATCATTAAGTTCCTCTTGGTGAGCACCTTTTTCACCTCTAATATAGTTCCAGTCTTGTCAGCTATGTCTAGCTCCTACAATTCATATTTGTTTTTAGAGTTAAGGAATTGGATTATTCTGGTGGCTTCTTCTAGCATGTATCCAAGTTTAGCCTTAACTCTCTAAATTGCTTCAGTAGCCTCTTTGACTAAATCATTTTGCTAAAATATGTCTTGTATAGATGGCCAAATATCATTGACAAAATCAATGATATTGGCCCATAACTGTTCTTTAGCTTGGGCAAATGGCTCCTTCAATGTTAACTCTTTCGCTAAGTTCTTTGTCCTCTCAGTCATCCTAGTTGACTTCTGATTTTCATCTTTGTGCATAATTTGAGTCAATTTCTTCTCATCCACTAGATTCCTTATCTGTTCTTTGAGTCTATTTATCTCAGAGGTATGAATGGACATGTCCTCCATTGCTTTGACTAGTTTTCTTGCCTCATCACTTGGCTGCACTACTGCTACCATTGAACCTGTTGTTGATGTAGGTGATGTTTGTCGAGCAGTAAATAGGATCTTTTTCACCTCTATTTACCCTACATTAATTATCAATCTAGGTACGATTTGTTATATCAAAGAGTGTACTCAGTCTAAGGTGGTGTTAATGCCTCGAAAATCGCTGCAACAACATTGGGGAAACCACCCAGTCCGGACCTTAGTACAACTCCTTTTCCGTTTGGGGTAGTGGCTCCGACTGGGGATAATGGGATCAGTTTCCCAGAAATAGATAAATGGGATGGGTAAATGGTTTATAGATTACACTAGCGGTGAGCGAAAGGCTAAAACTATTAACAAAAATATAAATAAATGAAACTATCCCGGGAATCTATTGAGCTCTAAAGCGTCGCGTTTGATGTTCTATGTCTAAAAGACAAGCATATCGATGACTGTATCTTTCCAACATAGATATTAATTCATTTAAGATTGCTGTGCCTAAATAGTTAAGCAGAGCGATTGAAGCGAAATTACCACACTTTATACATCTATATCATTGTCATACACATGATTAAAAGCAAAAGCACATCAATAAACATCCAATAGTGGAATGAATAAGATCTACTGTTATAGCGCATGCATATAATCAACGATAGCAAGAATAATTACATAACAATTCATATAAACGGAATGAATTCAGACATAGATAAAAATACCATATGAGCTGCGTGACACTCCTAGATATCAATCGCTATGTGCAGTTCTTCCTTTAACGCAAAAACATTCTCAATCAACGACAATAGTGCACAATTGCATAAAGAAGCTTCCTCATTAAATTAAGAACGACTGGTCAAGTTTCATAAAAGAATATCGACTGAAGCACAATAGTGCAAACTTCAGTCTATTAAGTCTCTTACAAAATTTTACGACCCTTTCTAAAAACATGAAAGGGTCTATAAATACAATATTAATTTAAATATCTACTAAACAGAAATGCTGCTAAATTGATATCAATAACTTTTGATCCTATTTTGGCTAGCGATCTGGCAAGCTGGAGGGTGATTCATCAAGTCGGCTGCTTTCCTTTGAATCTGAGCTGATTTATTGCAAGCATTGGCTCAACTTCGGAGGTTTGTTGATGCGCGAACTGAGCTGGGCAACATAGGTGGCATCTTGAATATCGGGAATCATACACCCGATTGCATCTGTTAAATACTTAAGGGCAGCTCTTTGTGTATGTGGCTTAATTAGGAAGAGCCAATATACTTCCAAATTTAAACTATTAATCCCGGCGATTAATCTTCCCTTTTCTTCTAACTCAGAATAACATGATTGCTCCAATGTATTTGTTGTTGTCATCTTTCCTAGTGTACATTGGGAAATCATATTTGCCAAGTAGAGAGTGTTGTTGACTAAATCAACTAGATTGCTAGAAGTTGATTTACATCTTGAAGGTGCTCTCTCTGCTTTCATCACCTGAGTGTGCCATTCAGTGAAAAGTATATCCTTATATGTTTCAAGTATCCTGGGCAAATTTGCTGCTTTTCCCTGATCATAATCTTGCCATTCAAGATATGCAGTAATGGCCTCATCGACTTGATTTAATTCATCCCTGGCTTTCTCTACCTGCTCATTTATAGATATAGTTAATTCGTACAGTGGCTCAGCTTGAGCGATCTGTTGACACAAGAGTCTTACCTGAGATATTAACGCATTGTTTTATCAATGAGGCTTCTTTTCTGAACTCTGCCACTTGTGAATCACCTTTCATCTTTTCTAGCTGTGATGACATTTGAGCGATTTGCTCATCTTTGGTTTTCACCATTTGTTCATTTGCTGCTTTCAACTGTGCCAATGCCTCTGTCAATTCTTTCTGTTCTGGATCGCACTTTGGTCGATCCT
Organism: Pinus taeda; assembly: GCA_000404065.3. Lineage (NCBI taxonomy): Eukaryota > Viridiplantae > Streptophyta > Pinopsida > Pinales > Pinaceae > Pinus > Pinus taeda. Next base: position 916 of record APFE030268867.1, on the reverse strand, counting down.
TTGCTTTTCCGCTTGCAATTGCTGGGTTAATTGATTGTTCATTTGCTGTTGTGCCAGCAACTGCTCCTCTGCTTGCGCTGCCTTCTGCTTTGTCTCGGCCAATTCCGCCTGTAATGCAGAGATTTCTTGGTCCTTATTCTTCAATAGAAGGCTTACCTCCGACGCTTTGTTGATTGTTGCTGCCAAATAGGCTCCAACATACTGTGACAACTTTGTTAGGTCATCAGAGGGGTCCAATTTCTCCTTCCATACTACATTACCCATGACTGTTTGCTCCGGAAAGATAGAAGGTTGATCAATCCTTCGTCTTTTCCTTGATCGCTTTACAACTGCTCTATGCCTCGGGCTGTAGAAAACATCCAATGGAGGAATATCTTCTACTGCAGAATGATTTGATTGTGGGATCTTTTGGAATTATCTCAACATCCTTAGACTTGGGTGGGCCGCTGGTTCCACTTAGAACCTGAGGTGAAGTAACGTCTTGCATGTCGTTAGTCTTAGAAGTGTCTGTATCTTTTGAGCCTTTTATTCCACTGATGATAGAATCAAATTGCTGCCATTCCTGGAGCAATTTAGGGTTTGTGGTAGTGTCCACATTGGCATTAGTGATGGTCTGTTGCCTTTTCTTAGTTTGAGACTCCTTCTGTACTTGTTCCTGCTCTTTCTTCTTATGCTCCTCTTGTTCCCTCTGTTGTTTATCCTCATGCTCTTTCTTTAGCTGTTCCTCTTGCTCCTTCCTCTGCTTTCCCTCTTGTTCTTTCCTCTAGTTTTCCTCCTGCTCCTTATTATGATCTTTTGTTATAGCATGAGGTTCCTTTAACTGTTGCCAACCAGACTCGCTTGACGATGTCGCTGGGGTCGTTGCTAATAAATCTAGAGGCAGAGTTTGCAACCTCTGTTCTCTAAGTTTATTGAA
>APFE030268863.1:0-15936 GCA_000404065.3 Pinus taeda | reverse complement strand
AATATATAGAAATATGTCTATCCATGTAGTTTCACCCCACTATTGTTATGGAAATCCTTTAATTCTAAACATTTCTTCTTACATTACCATGGCTTAGAAATACCACATTCCCAATATGATGTGTTGATATGCCATTTTCTTAAATTAACTAATTTGAGATAATTTAATTAATAGAGTATATCTAATTTTGTTAGAAATCTTATCATTGATATGTCAATATTACCTTGAATATTCCAACATATTCCATGGGGTTTAAATATCTACAATCAAGCTAATAATTAAATTATAACTATGGAAGATCTATTCTTACTATGAGCATAATTATAGGAATATCTATATTGTAATTTATTTCCAATTTAAGTTAAAACAAAATATTAGCATTAAATTAAGACAAACTAGAGAATCCATATAAATCAAATGGATGGAAGTGAAAATAAAATTCAGTCCATGATAACCATCAAAATGGGTACCCTATTATTCCTATCAAATTTCATAGATTAAAAAGAATAGAAATTAACTAAATTATAACTTTATTAAAGATTATATTGTGGTTATTTATAAAAATAAATAAAATTGCGTGCATATTTCAACAACAACAAAGAATCTTACTGGAAAATTTTAGCAGTGAAATATGTCAATATTACTATAAATGTTCCAACATATTCCATGGGGTTTAAATATCTTCCATCAACCTAATAATTAACTTATAACTATGGAAATTAGCATCATTATAGTCATATATAACATGTGGTTGATCGTCTCATGTACTAATTGTTGGATTGCAAAAGGTGGATCATTAATTCTTATTGGAATGTTTATATTATGTTGTTCTATTTCCTAGTTGTAACATTCCAGCCAAATCTCGATTTCATGTTGTTCTCTTTATAGCTGAATATTGTTACTATCCAACTTAATTTGTCATCAAACCTAGAATGTTTGGATGGAACTTTGTTAGTATCAGTCTGCTTGGATCGGGTTTTATCTTGATCATCATTTGCTTCAATAATTGTTATCATAGTAACATGGGGTGAATGAAACGTCAAGTCGATGTTGAAGTTTTTTTTTTCCTGTTGCATTTAGTCGACTATCATTGGTCCTCTTCCTATGATGAGCTTCCTTCTATGTTGAGTTTTTATGGAGTCCATTGTTTATGTTCCTGTGTTCACTGAACTAACATCATTTGCTATGGTAATCTTTCAATGAATACATATTTTCCACTTCCAAGAAACTGCAAGGCATTAGGCCCAATACATTATTCTAGAAATTGTTATAATTTTCTAGGCTTATTTTGTTTCATACCCTTTAGAGGGTATCCTCAAGAAAATTTCATGTAATTAAGTGTAGACTCTATTGTTGTTATAGTTCTTCTAGTTGAATACCTAGAAATATTTCATTCCCCTTTATTGTATAGGTTTACCTCCCTATTGTTTTTCAACTCCATGAGTCTTTTCTTACAATATTCTTGTGAGATTATGTCATAGGTACTAAGAGGTCAAATTTATATGGACGTGTATTATTATGCTTCCCCTTCTTCTTGTGGTTAAACATCTAGAAGGAGTAAAAGTATAACTCTTTGTTCTTCTTAAGCTTGTGGTGGAATTAGGAATATTATGTTAGATTATTAATTTATCATATATATATTTGGTCAATTGTAGGTTGATACAGAATCTCCTCTTTGTCTACATCTAAAGAGTCAACATATTGAGCTTAGATTATTTATAGGGGTAATTGAATATGAGATGATGGAGGAAACATTTTTTGTATGTGGTGAGGTACTCCCTATCTATTGGAAGAGGAGGAGGAGGAGGTGGAGGCAGAGGTGGAGGTGGTGGAGGAGGTGGAGGCAGAGGCGAAGGTGGTGGAGGAGGTGGAGGTGGAGGCAGAGTACTTGGAGGAGGAGGAGGTGGTGGACGAGGGGGGGTAGGAGGTGGTGGAATAGGAGGAGGAGGAGGAAGAGGTAGAAGTGATGGAGGTAGAGATGGAGTAGGAGGACAAGAAGGAGGAGGAGGCAGAGGTTGTGGAGGAGGTGGTGGTGGAGGTGGAGGTGGAAGTGGTGGAGGAGGAGGAGATGGAGCTGGAGGAGAAGGTGGTTGAAGAGGAGAAGGTGGTTGTGGTGGTGGTGGTGGAGGAGAGGGAGGTGGAGGAGGACGAGGTGGAGGCGGTGGAGGAGGTGGAGGTGGATGTGAAGGAGGAGGATGAGGTAGAGGTAGGGGTGGTGGTGGAGGAGGAGGTGGAGGTGGAGGAGGAGGTGCAAGAGGAGGCGGAGGTTGAGGTGGTGGACGAGGTGGAGGACGAGGGGGTTGAGGAGGAGGTGGACTTGGAGATGGATTAGGAGGAGGAGGAAGAGGGAGCAGAGAAGCAGGAGGAGGTGGTGGAGGTGGAATTGGAGGAGGAGGAGGAGGTGGATGAGGTGGTGGAGGTGTAGGTGGTGGTGGAATTGGAGGTGATGGAGGTATAGGTGGAGGTGGTGGAGGAGGAGGATGAGGAGGGTGTGGAGAAGGAGGAGGAGGTGGAGGAGGATGAAGTGGATGTGGAGGTATAGGTGGAAGTCAAGGTTGAGGATGAGTGGAAAAGGAGGTGAAGGTGGAGGCAGAGTATGAGGTGGAGGAGGAGGTGGATGTGGAGCTAGAGGTTTAGTTGGCGGAGGAGGAGGAGGAAGCGGAGGAGGAGGTGGAGGAGGTGGAAGATGAGGGGGAGGAGGATGAGGATGAGGAGGAGGGGGTCGAGGAGGTGGAGGTGGAGTTGGAGGTGGTGGCGAATGAGAAGGCAAAGGCGACGGAGGAGGAGGAGGAGGAAGTGGTAGAGGTGGAGGAGGAGGAGGAGGACGTGTTGGTGGTTGTGGATGAGTAGGAGGAGCAGTAGGAGGAGGAGGTGGTGGAGGAGGCGAAGGTGGAGGAGGTGGAGGAGGAGGTGGAGGTAGAGGCATATATGGCTTTGCTTATTCTTTGGGTATTCCACATATTTTCCTTAATTATCATTAATTTTTTATATAGCTAATGTTTTAAGGAAAATAAATTAATTTCCAGTTCAGTTTCTCACATGACCTGAGCTTCTTCGTTTTTTAGAGAATCCATAATTTATCTTGTATTTTGTTTCAAAATATTTATTAGGAAAGGGAAATATGTTCTACTTGGTTATTTGTATGGAATAATGACCTATTCTCTAGCTTCCTATGTTTTCATTGTAGGGGATCTATTTTCATGGGAACAACATTCCTTTAATGAAATTATACTTTCGAGGGAAGGGCTAAAGGAGAAATACATGTAAATAGTGAAGGATGAGAGATTTTTTAGTGTATTATAATTTTTGAAGTTGAAATGCTTTGATGATACTTATATTGTAAGATGTTACACTAAGTAATGAACATTTTTCTTTGTGGGATATATTTTTGAACTCAAAAATTGTGGCTTTATAATGATTTGTGTTAATTTATTTTTTTATCATATAGGAAATTAACTTTCAGTACATATTTGTGTAATTTCAAAAAATTATGTATTGATCAACAATTATTAGAGTTTTGATTGAAGAAGAAAAAAAACAGTTACTATAATAGTTACACACCAAAGAGTTGAAAAAACTTATAGATGGTGATGAACTATCAAATGCTAACAACGTTTTTTTATTTGAAGCAAATTAATTGGATAATTATTTTTCTATGATATAATCAATGCATAAGAAGGAAAACTAACTTGATGGAAAGATTAAATGAGGGATTCACCAATAAATTACAAGATTTTATAATTAAGTGAATGATTCACTAATATTTTACAACATTTTACAATTCATTGAAAGATGCACCAATATTTTACAATATTTTATATTTTAGTAAAATATTCCAAAAAATTTGATATATACTTGCAGTGTAGTAGATAATGACCATTAGTTACTAGTAGAAAGGAAAACAAGAAATCTCATGAAGATAAAGAACATAGGAATAGAAGAAGAGAAACGATGTAGCATAGAAATAACAAAGTGTTACTTTATATTATATTCTCTTTAGAAGTCAGTCACAAAAGATATATATATCTTATGCCGATATAGTCACAAAAATTTAGTTTTCAAAACCAATTTAGCCCATCTAACTTAGACTCTTGACTCAACTAGAGAGTTGATTGAATTTATAATATCAATTCTAGAATTGTTTGGGATTGTCAACTAAGTCGACTAGCCCCTTCAACATCTCCCCTACCCTTAATATCTTCTTTGTGATAGAGAACGGAAGATTTGGAGTCTTACAAAATTTGTACAAAATTTGATACACCATAAATTAAAAAATGTAAATCCTTATAGTGAAATAAAAGTTCATCCAGAAGGGTGGTTGGCTAATTAGGAGACCTAGTTTCAGGGTCACGAGAACTTCTTGAACTACATCCGCAAGATTTAAAATGTGAATTCTTCTTCTTTTCCCTTCCCTGATGGGTCGATTGGAATGTTCAACTTCAATTTCTTGAGTGTGATGTTGTTGTTCAGAAGAGAGACCACATCCAACATGCTTGGCTCAAAGAAATTGAATGTATATTGCCAGGAAGATTATCGAGATGATTGTGCTATTTCATGTGCTCGTGTTGAAGTCATAGGGAATGTTGTTTGATAAGTAGTTGGTGCAAGCACTTGAAGATGTTGATAAAATATAAACCATTTCCATACAACTATACTTTCATGGGCATTAAATGCTTTTAAATATTTCAAATACTCTACCTTGTTGGCTAGTGATATGTGCCTTGACAATTGTTGATCAACTAGTATTTTATGTTCTAATAGTTGCACTTTATATCCTGGTACTAAGATTCTAACTAAATATCCCTTTGTTTTTGTTATCTCTGCTAAATCTTGCTACTATCCATTATCCTTCCTTTAATTTTTTTCTTTTTTGCTCTCATAGATTTTTCTAGTGCTTCAAATATTTGTTTATCTCAAGCATGCCTTAGGTTAGGTTTCTTACTAGATGTTTCTTTTAGCCTTTCTTTATTTATGGAGCTCAAGTGTTGGGTGTATTTGACTCTACTAGAGGAACCTTTTTGTCAGTTGTAGGTGAGGTTGAGGTAACATCTATTTGTAAATTAGTTTTCTCTAGAATTTCCTTAATATATCTTCTCACATAGTATTATTATATGGTACTTCCCGAGTATCAACCTACTTGGATTCTACACTTCTCGAGTAGAAATTGTTGCAATTATACACTTCTTTGCTATTTTTACCCTTTTCTTGGGGATGCTCCAACACTTCTTAGGAATTTGAGTCTAAATTTTGTAGTTATTATAGACCTTGTAGTTAAATACCCATCCAAATTTCTTGTCAATCAATATTATATGTTGATGTGTGAATAAATTTCGAATGTTGTGAGTCTCAACTTGTAATCTTATTAGAAGATTCTATGATAGGTACTTAGATGTAAAATTTAAATGGCCTTGGGTAAAGTATGCCCCAAGGAAAAATTCATAGAGCCACGTGTGTGCATATAAATAGAAGTTAGTTTTTGGAGATTTAGAGCACATCCAAAGTGAAAATCAAATTAGGTATACCTTTGAGATAGAGAGTGAAGTTGTGTAGTTTTCTTTGCTACTTTTCTGTGGTGTTTGGATCTCTTTTCATGCCACAGGGAATTGCTGTTACAAAATCATGTTAGAGGCATAATTTGGATGGTCGAGAGGGCTTGTAAAACATCTCTAGCTTAGCATTAGTTACTTCAAGGAGAGAGGTAGCTTAACAATAGTGTGTTGCTTTCTAGATAGATTAGATCACTTATTGTTGTGAGACGAAGAATTGTAGTGTATTTTGAGGAGGTTCTTTATGCCCAAAATAATGCTTTGGAAGTCTAGAAAGGAAATCAGAAGAAGAGAATGTCTTTGGAGAAGGGAAACATAGTTGGGAGTAGTTATTTAGGGTTGTTTGTGTTTCCTAACCATATCTCCAGAAGCTTAGATATTTAGGACAAGAGGACTAGGAGTGTACTGGAAAGCAAGGTATGTGTATCCTCTTGTTGATGTTGATTTTCTAGTCAAATCAAAGGTCTAGGTTGCAATGTTTGGTATTGGACACATGTGGACTATTGGAGGGAAGTGTGAGATTGGACCAAGTTGGCCCTAAATGCATCACCATTGAAGGACTAAAGTGACTACTAAATGAAGCATGGATCGAAGGAGCTTAAGGTTTGGTCAATGAGGAAGAGAAGTTGTACAACGTGGGTTCATTGTGGGAGAAGGAAGTTCAATTTAATTATTTATTTATTTTGTTTAAAGTTTCATTCTTCATTCATTAACAATATCAATTTATTTAAACAAATTATCACCATTTTTAATTATTAATACATTCCACAATTTGTTTTGTAAATTCGTTTAAGAAGAGAGAAAAAACATAATAACAAAATAACCATAATCACACGAGACATACCTCACATATAAACATATCCATAGTTACCTTGAGGTCTTAGAGAGAGGGAAACTCCCCTACCTCAAAATAAATAGAAATCCTATTAATATAGTTTTTGATTGTTTAGAAATAATAATATAATTTACATATAGATAAGCAAAAAATTACAAAGTGTAATTCTGAATCATCTTCATTCTCCATCTCCGTGCAAAAACATTAGAAAATAGGTATTAATAATAATATATAGAGAAAAATACCCGGATGCGGGTGTTCGTCCAGTAATAAATCGCTGTTAAGAGCCAGCCACGCGGAGAGGAAAGCGGGCAGACGATAAGGTTAATGCACCAGGCTCATATGCTGTTCACAATGAAGTGCATTCATTGTCAATTAATACCTCTTCAGTCCCAAGGTAAGAGCCGCAGAGTTAATAGAATGGAGCAGTGCGTTGCATAAACATTCCTCCTCGTTCAGAGCCGGTTGCAGGAGGAGAATGCCAGGTGAGGTTATTCGCAGCCGGAGAATGGAGGCCATGATAAGCTCTGGCATCTCTCTGTAATTAAGCACAAAACTGTTTATGTTTTTGCTGTTTGCATCCTTCCGAAGACAGCAACGGAAACTGGTAGGGCAATCTGATCAGGGGAGGAGAAACTCTGTGCCACCAACAGGAACCAGGTCGAAGCTGACTCGAAATCCTTCCAGAAGATAACCAGCCCCCAGATTGCTTCAGCACCTCCTTCGTCCTCTCGTCTTCTCGCAGCTGTCAAGACAATCTTTATGGCGCCTCACTTAAGAGCCACTCCTCGGCGTGGGAGTCACCTGGGCCAGGGAGGGGGTGCTGGAGGGCGAGGCTGTTACAACCCTCGTCATATTTCACCTGTAGCCTGCGCTTCGCCTTCTTCTAACTGCACCGAAGACTCGGACCACTCCATCTGCAACACTGTCCAATCCGCCCAGTTCCATTATCATCGTCACACCAACAAGCCCTTCATTTCGACGCTGGTTACGATTATCTTCTCTGAAGAAGATGAGGACGAAGATAGCATGATGGTACCTTCGATGGATCAGTCGCCTTCTCATCTGAAAAGCACCTTGCCCAGCAGGGGGATTGAGGACAGCTCCTACGCTCCGTCCTCGCAAAGAAAAATTGAGGAGGAGAGCACTGGAGCGCACACAAAGGAGCAGGCCGAAATGTTCCAGGAAATTGTGAGTATTCAGGACAAGAATAGTCTAGACCTGGCTCCAGATAAAGCAACACATTCTCAGGAGAAGGCAGAAGCTCATCAGACCTCTCCACAGAAGCTAAGCCAGCACAAGGAGCCAAGTTTCCCCTTTAGCACTTTGTTGTATCCAAATCTACCATCGGGCATGAAGCTGGAAGACATCCCGCCCGGAATGGAGATCACCTAGGAGCCTCTGGATGAGGACATCGGACAAGGGTCTGCAAACATCAAGTAGTTCCTTTTGTTCAGTATGTGTCGTCTTCTTGATTTGTTTTGTTACCTACCTTCTTGCATGCTTTTGCTGTCTCGGCTTGTTCTACTAAGTTTTCTTGTAGCGGCACCTATGGCGAATCCTAGGTTATGTCTGGTCATGTTTTGTCTATGCTCACTGGAACAGTCAAATTTGTAATATTTTTGAGAGAGAGGTGCCCAGTTAACAGTGGCACTCTCATTAACAGAATAGTTAAATTTTGTCATATTTTTGAAAGAGAGTTTCACAAGCTACATCGGCACTCTCAGAGGTTCAAACCTCTTGTACATATTTTTTCTTCTTTTTAATATAAATTAGCTTAGTCTTTGCCGAGGAAAAAAAAATATATAGAGAAAAATAATTACATTGTTAAAATTTTGAGAAATAATTTACAATAAAATGGGAAAACGAATAAAATATATTCTATCACATTATTGTATGCAATGAGAAGAATTAAAATGGATTTCTCCTAGTATTTATGGAGACTTAAATTGAAAATGTAAATAAAAGATATTCTAAAAGTTTAAAAGTAAACCTAAAGAAAATTTAAACAGACTATTAAATTTTCGGAAACCCTTCTACTAAAATTCAAACTCAAATATAAAATCTACAAACAAAAAATGACACACAGCTATCAATCTAATATCATCAAATACACCCAATAAATGATTATATTGGGATCCCTAAAATAAATTATTAATGTAACATTTAATAAAACGAAAAAGAAAAATAATAATTAATGAAAAACTCACTTGCAATTGCTTAGATCCCATCCTCCAATAATGGCCAATGGAGCCTAGACTATCTAGGTGGGAAGTTGAAAGTGGAATATTCCAATTCCTTCATTCTCATTTCCTATAGCCAATGCGCACCCCATCCACCATCTCTTCCATTCTTCATTCCACAAAATTAATGTAGTTTTATTGAATTGTTTAAAATCAACAGTTTTAATGAATTTTTTAAAATCAACATGTCATAGTCTTATTAGGCATATTGTGGAGCTTTTGAATTTTCTAACGACTTGGAGGTGATGAGTGATGATTGTAGGTGTTGAAAAACTATTGAAGTTTCCAAAATACTGGGTCTGGAGTAATTACATTAAGGCATTTAGAAAAAGTCATGTGTTGTGGTCTTGACTCTATCGGTTGGGAGAGTGTGGAGTAGAGTAAACATTTATCTACGCCCATGTAAAAGTCCAAAAGAAATATGTAAACATTTATTTACACCTCAGTAAAAGTCTAGAAGACATATTGTATCTCACCTTATTCAATGTGTATTTGAAAATCAGATCCTTTTATAATTATTTATAATTAATATATTCTTTTTTCCTGAGGAAAAATTATAATCTTATAATGATAACAAAATTATATGTTGTAGATGTTGATAATGCATTTAATCACGCTAATAAAAATTGGTGATCAAAGAGACCAAAAATATGACTCCAAAATGGTGGTAAACATGTTACCCTTTTCTTCATTTCTTCCTTTTATTTCTTCATTCTCCCTGGGAAGGAGTGGCCATTACAAGTGCTAGCTGGGACCCTTCATTCATTCTTTGATTTTCTCTATCTGAATCTAAACTTTCAGATACATGATGAGATTTTGAGTCCCTTGTCTCCATTGCTACACGGACCATCTCCTGCGTCAATGTGTTTGCTGGAGTTCCTGAAAATTCATTATTAACACTCATGCTTTCTACGTTTTCTTGTGTATTTTGGGCTTCTTCATTAGTAGGAGGATCCATTTTCGTCATCATCCTCTTCTTCATCAGGAAAATTCAGTGGGAATTTCGATCCCTTGGGTTGATTTCTTGTTTTCCTCTTCCTTTGAGGCACTTTCTTAGCATCATGATATGAATTTATGGATGTCCCATTTGTTGGATTATTCAACATCTAAATGTTGTGTTTGAAAAATCTAGGAACTATGTTGAGCACTTCTTGTTATGTGTCAATAGAATATGATCCAACAATCGTTTGTTGAATTCTACCTCCACATAAATTATGAAGATTGTGTATATTTGTTGCTCAAATATTTGTGTATATTTCTTTATGTATCACCCTAATATTTTCCCGATGGCTTCTTTCACTTTATGGAGCCAAAAATGTAGGGGTACATTGGGCAATCTACCCAAACTGACATTTGAGATACTACCATTATATTGGCATCAAAATCTAGGAACCAAGGGGTGCCGAAAAGTCCCGCAGAGCCCCAAAACCATGGACCCTCTTGTAATATATATTCACAATCCTCTCACAATGCAAATTTTACTATGAAAAAGCCCTTGGAGCAAAGGTTCTTATCACAATGTATTGTCCAATTTGTGAATATCCAATGAAAGAGATCCACTGGTTTTGGCCAAAAACTATTGAATCTGCATAGTACTGCTTGAGATTCATATGTTATGCACAAATTATTTGTTTATGGTAGATTTATAGTTATTACTAGGATTTGATTCAGTTGTCACATTATGTAGGGGTTGGGTATATTGTGTTTATGATCTAGTGTTTTTGAGGTAACAGATTTTCCCTTGAGGATATCTATGAACGAAAAGAATCCATTTACTTTCTCTTGATCCGATTATGTTCCTTTGGGAATACTAGATCCGAACACTCCTTGTGTGCACATTGAATTTCTTGGTCAAGGTGATCCTCCCTGAAGCCTCAAGTTTAATATGATGGTGGATGATGGGAGGATGTTATAATCTTGTAACATCACATCTTCCTGCATGGATTTGCCCCTGAAGATCAGACTTTGTAGGAGCATCATGATACCCAGAGTGTGCATGATATTGTGCTTTAATTGTTTGATGTTGTCTATGGGCCGAACCCAAAATAATATTGATTTTCCATGTGGGGATTTGATAAAAATTTGGAAGGCTACCACATCAAATGCCCATACTTGACAGTCACATAGATCTTCAGTTGAATCATTGGATAAGTGCGAACATGCAAAAAGTGAGAGGGATTTCCGTGGGAGTATTAAATTCATAAGTGATGGCCAAACCACCGAACCGATGCACATGGATGGAGGAAAACTCTAATATGGAAAAAAGTGAAGCAAACTCTCCATATCTAATGCTACTCCTACATTTTGATAACCTAATGTACTAAGGGATTGAGAATATCCAGATTTGTGATCTTTAACAATAGATCTATGAAATGAAGTGCTTGAGGTGGAAGATTCACTTCTGTAGACAAATTTTTGCCTTCATATCTGATCGATAAACCTATTGTGACTAAAAGCAGAAAATTATAAGATTTTTGTATTCAAACTTTTGTGATCCATAATGAGTTATGAAAAGACTTTCGATAGAAATAAGATAAGAGAAATTTTTGGCTGACACATTTCGAACCAACAATTGTGGTTCGTCATTTTGGTCCTTATGATGAAACATAATTGTTGGTTGGAACGTGTCTGCCAAAAATTTCTCTTATGTGATTTCTACGAAATACTGTGCTTATGTTATAAGATTTCTGCTCTAGAGTCGCCTTAATCCTACACAACTCCATTCCCAACTCATGAATGTGATGCACTTCACTTCCTTCTATGCCATCGTGTATGTAAAAGGTGAGAAGATACTCTGCATCGACGATCTGGTGAATGATATTACCGATGGCCCAGGCTGTCAGTCTCCATCCCCCTCGTAGGAGACTGAAACCAATGTTAACTCCTTTCAAAACCTCCATTATCAGACCTGTGATCAATGAGATCATGCCCTAGCGATGACGTAGAAGGTGGATTTGATGTCTGATTTGATACGAGTTGATGTTTTATGATGATAGAATTTTAAATGTTCATGTTTTTATTTTATGAAATGTATGTGTTTGTTTTTTTACGCTCTTGTTATGTGTATAATTTTAGAACACAAGAAAGTATTTCATTAGAATATCCCATATGGAAGTCCATTGACCAAATTTTCTATTGACTTGATGCAAATCACCTCTATGATGATTTTACACACATAAAATATAATATGCAAGAATTACAGTCCCAAATAATTGAATGTGTATTAAACTATATATGTTCAAATTAGCAATTACTAGTTTAACAAAATTTCATTTATTTTTTCAAATGACCATAACATCATCAATGGCTATGGATTTTTTGTAAGTATCACTACTCAATGCATCTTTGAGAAGTATCTTTAATCAATATATATTATTAATTAGTTACGAATCCATGTTTTGTGATGGTAGAATTTTATATGTTTGTGTTTTTATTTTATGTAATCTATTGATTTGTTTCTACATATGTATGTCTATAAATTCTTGAACACAAATTTTTTTATTAGAATAACTTGATACAAATAAATTATATGATGACTTTAAGAATGCATAGTATCCAATGCAAGAATTACACTACAAATGAACTGAATTCTTGCATAGCTTATCTATACTCAATTTAATAATAGTTTACTTAATTTGGTAAATAACCATGACATCATGAATGAAAATGTATTTTTTTTGTAACCACCACTATTTAATATGTGTATTTTAAAATTACAATTATTTTAAATTAATATATTATCATAATTAATTACAATTTTATGTTTTATGATAGAATTTAAAATGTTTGTGATTATATTTTATTTTATTTCTTTGTATATGTTTGTGTTTTTGCATATATAATGGTGGTACCCATACATAAAGATCATATATAGCAATTATACTTTAAATGAGTCGAATTTGGGTATTAACTTATTTTATGTGCAAATTGATATTCAATTTAATAACATCCCATTTATTTATAAAAATGATCATAACATTTATTAATTAACATATATCTCTATAATAAAAGTAACTATAATATCACAAATGATTATGATGATAAATTCTTTGCCAGCACAACTACTCAATACATTTTAAAAAATATACCACAAAACATTTATCATAGTTTGCAAGAAATTATGTACTTTAGAAATTAATTAGCTAAAAATTGATGCTTTATAATGAGAGAATGTTAAAATGTGTGTTTTATCCTTTAATATGGGTTTATATGTTGTTTTCTTTTTTTCTGTTTTGTGTCATGGCTTTACGCATACGTAATATCATAATATTCTACGAAAATGGGGAAAAAATCGAGCCTTGTATTTTAACTCACTTATGTTCAATTTCATTTGTTTACAAATATTTTAATCAAAATATATTTCAAGAATATAACTCTAGATTTGAATTTTTATCCTTTGATTTATATTTGTGTTTAATTTAATAAATTAATTTTGAAAGCAAAGACACAATTATTTAAAAAAATGTAACTTTATTTTTAAAACATGCTAAATATGTCTTTTTCAAGGTGCTTATATTTCCTCTAATTACAAAATTGAATTGTCATAATCCTTGGTATATTTATATTATGACCTTTTTAATTGAATATTCAATTGCCCCTAACAAGTCAAAGTGGGTCAAGTGATGTGACATATGACAGTGTAAATATTTATTTTTTAATATAAAAGAAAATTTGGCTTTTTATGTTATGATTCTTCAAAAATTATTAAGGGATCACATGTGATATTAGACTTCTAATTCACACGGAATGAGTTATACCCAAGAAGAGGAAAGATAAAAAGTTAAAAAAAGTTCTCCTTTTCACTAGAGTTGAATTGTTGGCTTTGTAGAGTACCAAGAAAATGCATGACTCAATAAAAATGTCATGGGTGAAACTCACTTAAAATGATGTTGGAGACAAAATGGGTTCGATAAAATATAAAGGTATATTGGGAAAGAATGATTGTAGTCATACCCCAAAAGTAGCAAGATGCTCCTAACGGTCAAGGAAATGTAAATTAGAAAAGGACTACTATTTTTTTCTCCTGGGAAGTAGGAGTTAGAGCTTTGGAGGAACTACCTGGAAACATAGTTCTTTGTTTAAGGAATGCAATAGCCTTTAATTTATTTCCATCAAGAAAATATTAGATAAGTATATTCTAAAAAGGAATACACTTGCACGTGTGCAAAGATGCAAGAGGATATTATATATTAAATTAAATAAGCTTGTTTGGATGGATAAATATATAAACATGCACAAAAAAGGAATACACTTGAATGTGTGCAAAGATGCAAAAGGATATTATATAATAAATTAAAGAAGCTTGTTTGGATGGATAAATATATAAACATGCACAATAACCCTCATTCACCTATAAAATATAGTTTGTTGTAAGCTACTATAGAGAAGAACTATTGCAGGTAAGAAAAATAAATTTATGAATAGTTTGACTTGTAGAAAAATAAATGTAGACCTAGTTTAGCTTGCTATAGGTCAAAGGACTAGAATCATATCAATTGGTCATCGAACAAGCAACCTTGTGTAAAGTAATACTAGGGACTAATAGACAACCTTCTCAAACTCCCATGACAAGGGTTCAACACGCCTCTTGCCTAATTTGCATATTCTATTCTTCAAAGAAAATGATTGTAATAGTAAATTATATACAATAATTATTTAGAAACAAAGTATATAGAGTTGACATGAATATCTAACGTGTACTCATAGAATATAAATAGAACAAATATTATAGTATTGTAAACTTTTGATGGAATCACTTCATTTCACAAAGTAACAAGTAAATAGATTCTATAAATTTTTCTTATGAATGAAAAGAAATATTTACATTGTTGGGGATATAAGATGGCAAAAACTATTTTTTCATAATTAAATATTCTCATTAACAAAGAGAAGGTAAATCCCTTGAATTGAAATTGATATACATGCATTGTTTCGAGTGTCAGGCCTTTTGGGAAAATCCCTAGCTAGATAAGGGTTTTATTTACACTCAAACAAAATCAAATTTCCTTGTGGCTAGCATCAAGCGAAAATTGGAACAAATAGTGAAACCCTGTAAAGAGGAAGCATTGGATAAGTACTTGAAGGCCAAAGTGTGGGGGTAA
This sequence comes from Pinus taeda, assembly GCA_000404065.3. Classification (NCBI taxonomy): domain Eukaryota; kingdom Viridiplantae; phylum Streptophyta; class Pinopsida; order Pinales; family Pinaceae; genus Pinus; species Pinus taeda. The sequence goes on along the minus strand of APFE030268863.1, from coordinate 1,211 downwards.
AAACATGCATGAATTTTTACCCTGAAACAATATCACAAGATAACCCAAGTCAGTCGTAGACTAGCCTACACATGCAGGAAAGGAATTCCTTAGTTTGGATTGAAATAACTCTAAATCAATCACACAAAGAACGTTATAGAGGGTTTTGACATAAGTAGAGTCTAACCTTAGTAATATAGATGACATTCTTCAACCCGATACTTTGTTGTAAAGGGAATAACATTAGTATTGTAAATATATGCTTGTCGAAAGAAAAATTATATCGAGATGAGAATCGAGTTACGATTTTATCATAGAGTGAAAATTTTGGAAAGATTGTAAAATATTCGAAGGAACTCCATGTATGAAGGGTAGTTCATTTTGAAGCCATTGAGAAGAATAGCAATTATGTTGAAATCATTTGAGGGAACCATAACCAACATATGATACATCACAACCAAAAATTTAAAAGTAAAAACTTACAATAATATTCCCAATATGCAATAATGGCTATACTATAAAAAACATAAGTGAATGTAGAGGAACCAAAGACCTTGTGATGGCTTAACGAAGAATTTCATCCATACAACATTTTACAAGGAGTCTTTTTCTAAGAGCATGAGATGGACATAAGTTTTTCACATACATTGCACATAGAGTCACATCATCCGAAAACATCAATGGTCGATTTTTGAAAAACCTCATTTTGAAAACTATATTAATTATAGTAATATTCATTCTTTCAACTACATATTTTTGTTGATAATTCTATGGAACTATGCTCTGATGTTGAATCCCATGCTTGTAGAGATATTTTTCATATTTGTTAGAGTACATTATCTTCCATTAACAATATGAAGAGAGCCAATATGTGATTATGATTCATATCCAATCCATACATGAAAATGCTTAAAGGTTTATGTGATTATGCTTCATATCCAATCCATACATGAAAATGCTTAAAGGTTTTGAAAGCTTGAGATTTAATTTTAAATAAATACATGTCATGAAACTAGCGCACAAAATGACAGAAAAGATAGATCAATGCCTTATAAATAAGCCTCTTCAAGGGGGCAACCTCCTTCAGATTAGACAAATGAATAATTCTTTGATGATACAAATGAAAAGACCTCCTTTTTATATATAGGGGTCTAAGGGGTCATAATGGATGTAAGGTTTGGGGTTAAACTATTGGGAGATCAATGAGAATGATGCATTGCGAAACATTAATA
>APFE030268857.1:0-10189 GCA_000404065.3 Pinus taeda | reverse complement strand
GGTTATATTGTGACCATATAGACTCTTATATATAGAAGCAGGTTTTGTCATTTGAATCATCTAAAAATTGTTCATTAGTGTAATGTAAAGGAGGTTTCCTCCTTCAAGAGGCTTATTTCTAAGGCGTTCATCTACCTTTTCTATCTTTTTGGGAGTTGGTTTCATAACAATATGTTGATATACTATTGGTTGCTTAGATAGATACCTAAGTTATGAAAAAACATATTACTATGAAACCCATGTTATTATCAACATCATCATCTTATTATGAATATTACCGTTCTTGTTTATATGTTGATATATTGTTGGTTTCTTACATAGTTACCTAAGTTATGAAAAAAAATCTGATTATGAACATCATCTTCTTATGAACATGGACGACTACTCATAGAATGGATTCTATCTTTTTGACGATAATATATAATTTATTATTTCTCTTCTTAATCCTATAACAATTCTCACTATATTAAGAATTTCTTACTTAAGAAAACATTTAATACATTTATGTATTCAAGCTTTTGTGATCCATAATGAATTAAACAAAGTCTTTAGGTAGAAATCACATTCTCTCATGTGATTTCTACGGAAAGACTTTGTTTAAGTTTAATACATCTCAACCATGTACCTCAATTCCTTCTTAGTACATTGTAATTTATGTAATTACATATTTGATTCTTCGGAATAACATTGTAATATGTATTAAAAATTTTATCTAATTAAAAAAAAAATTATATCTTCAAGTCATTTATTGTAATTAGTTTCATAACCTAATTTAAATTATTAATAAAAAATGGCTATCTTAATTTCATCATGATGATAATGAATAATAATTCTTAATATCAATTATAATATTAATCTCTATACTTACTAATATTTTATGCTTTAATTCTCCAAAACAAACTTCTTTAATAACCTTTTTCAATTAATAATGATTGATGATATATATATATATATATAATATATATATATATATATATATATAGATAATAATATATCATCTACATTTAATTTACATGTTAATTAATATTTTATTATTGAAAACTATAGATAAGATTGAATCTCTCGTTTCCTCTCCCTTTTTGCTTCATTGAATAATAATTGTAAAAGTAAAATGTAAAAACACTTTGTAGAATTAAAACAATTACTTACATAAACATTATAAAAATAAATAAATTTTTGATATAATACATAATTAAAGTTATTAACAAAACTATTGAAAATTATAGTTTTGAATTTAATACACAATATAAATAGATGGTATTTTTAACAATAGGTGATATTTTATGTTAAAAATGGAAAATATAATAAATTTGATATAATGAAAATAATATAAAACACTTCACTATTAAAAAATAATAAATATGTTTTAAATAAGATTTTTTACTAATATATCTAGTATTAGAAAGAACAATTAAATGGAAAAAAACTACAATAATTTCATTATAAATTTATTTAATTAAATATAAAATTCACTAAACTAATATCATGCAATATAAAGATCTAGTGGAAGAACTCTCTTCCATTTTGAAAGAAAACTACAGTAATTTCATTATGATCTTATTTATTAAAATAATAAATTTTAATAAAATAATAATGTGCAACTTGAAAATCTAGTGGGAAAATCCTTTTCAATTTTACAAAAGTCTTAAAAGCATTAAATTAAATTTTACAATTATGATAAAATATATTTATAATAAAGAAAATATAATATATAAAATAAAAAAGCTATAAAAAAATTTAAGCTATATATACGTTGAATAAATTAAGATATTAATAATTAAAATAATGAATATATTACCTTATTGAAACAGGTTCCAACAAAAATTCAAGAATATTAAAATTATACATATTCTGAGAAAAAACGCATTTCATAATCATTATAATGCTCCTCGTCATCTTGGGGAAGATCCAATTGACCAAAACTCAATCCTTACAATGTGAAATTTGTTGGTAATTCTTTATATTACCAACAAATACCTAGAGGCATATATATATATATATATAATTATATATAACTAAAGTTTCTTACCATTGCTCCAAATTCCAATGGATCAATTAGATATGTCACTGTATAAAATTAGAAGTTTGTTACATTAATACTTTCCTCCAAATTTATGTGAATTTGTTAGTGACATGACTTATTTTTTTGGCTTCCGGTATTAACAATATTTTAGTGTCGAGTGCAATTATAATAGGGGTGTGTCCTGGAAGAAATTTCATAGAAAATTATATAATATTATAATGAGTTATTTTTATCTATTTCAATGGTAAATTTTGAAAATGTTTTAGAATTGGATGGAACTTTGATATCAATTCGGTTCATATTCTAAAAAATTTTAAAATTTCTAATTGAATTCAATTAGATTTTAAAAATTTATAACTCAAATCAATTGAATAATATAATATTAAAATTATTCGATTAATCCTACAATAATCTCATAATTTCCAAAGAAACAAAATTTAGTTATCAAATTTTATCTAGTGGAAAGAAAATGTTTCAGTAATATGATTATTGTATTTTGTATAGAAGGAAAGAAGCATGTCTTACAAAATACAATTCCAAATTTGAAAGAATTGATTATCCAAATAATAAATTCGACATTGTGAATAAGTAATTATAATATGAAAACTATTTTATTAGTCTGACTATATTAAATATACAAAATTTAGTTATAAAATTTTATTTGCATGGAAAGAAAATGCTTTACTATAATTATTGAATTTTAAATAGATGGAAAACAACATGTCTTACACCAATACAATTGCAAATTTGAAAGAATTTATTATTCAAATAATAAATTAGATATTATTTTGAATTGAATAAATTGCAATATACAAATATTCAAATAGAAACTATGTTTAAAAATCCATTTACAAAGAGATTGATAATATGCTAAATTTTATTATTATTTTTTTATAATATTCTATTTATTACATTTTTTAAATATTTCTGAATATATTATTAAGTGGAATGTAGTTTTGGAATAAAATCTGTATACGTCAGATATTTAATTTTATTACGTGGGTGCCAACGGGATCATAAACCTGGTCTTTATACTACATGGCCTATGGTACTGTAATTGTAAGTAAGGCCAAAACTGCGAGTTGGCACGGATGTTTGACCGACCATTGGAGACTTTGCAGTTCAGAAAACATGTCAACTATTTCGATAATGTTTGACCGACCATTGGAGACTTTGCAATTCAGAAAACATGTCAACTATTTCGATAAAAAAGAAAAAAAACAACATAAAAGTGTAACAAATAAACTAGAAAAACTATATAATATATAAAAAGCTATGAATTTATTTATATGAGATGTTGATGAGTAAAATAAATAAAATAATTAATATTAATAACTAAAATAATAAATATATTACTTTATTAAAATAGATTAAAACAAATCCCTAATGCCATGATCATGGCTAACGCCTATATATCTAATACGGAGGATGGAAAAAAAGGCTATTTAATAGAATGGTTCGTAATGAGAGGAAGAGGATTTCGTGCAAGCTGCGTAACATCGCAGACTTAGGTACCGCATACTAATAGCATGTTGCATAATGAAATGAAACCTGCAATCTAAAACTGAAATCATAGCAACAATTTGGTTGTGTACGTACCTTCAAACTATAGGTTAATTTTCGGGCCTTATGATGCCATATTTTGATTACCATAATGTTTGATATTGAAGTCTTTCTGTTCCAACATGAAATGTCAACTGGACAATTCACATCAGCTTGCTAATACAACAGTTTATTCTCATTGTCCAACATTGCTTGCAAAACGCAATTTTTTATTTCCAGTCCTCTCACGAGACTTGTAAAGACAAAGGTATAGGAAGCAAATGTGACACCTTGGTTGTTTTGATCGTGAGTGCATAACGTGGTAGATTATAGAGCCTGAAAATGGCACAGTCGGGTTAGATTATATACATCAAAAAAGATTATATGGAAGTGGTTTTAGCGTCAAACAGTCATTGTAAGGGATCCAATTACAATTAATTACACCACTAGTTGATTGGTTTTCAATACTATCTAGCAGTTTTCGTACATATCACGTAGCTTGCTTTCTTTTATACATTCCATGGCGTTCATGTCTTTCTGTTGACAAAGAAAATGCTGGGAAGTTTCCAAAGTAAAATATGTTTATTCGGAAGAGGCGAGACCAATTTAGTGGGGGTGATCATAGCTTTGGAAGTAATCAGCCGCTACAGTGACGCATAATAGGCGGGTGTCACCAGTTAGATGGGACATATTATAGATACCTCTTCTACACAGTGTATCTCATCGATTTGTTTAAAATGGTATGGCGTGGGTAAACTGATGGAGAGTCTCACAGAGATTCGAGATTCAGATTGGGAGAAGGGATGCCAATTGCAGCAATGATAGGCTTTGTTTAAAAGGGTATGCCCTAAAACTGATGGAGAGAGTGGCACAAGATTCAAATTAAGAGAATGGACGATAATTGTAGCATTCCTAGAGCCTTCAGTTCATTACCGAATCCTGCTTCAATAAATGGATTGCGAACAATGAGTAGTACATGAAGGCGATAGTGAGCAAAATGTGTATCACGTCTGCCAACACACAGAGATTGGAATCGCCATTACAGACTACAAGGGGCTTCGCGAACCTTTTCCACCTTAGCCACGATCGCGTTGATAATCTGGAGGCGATAATCCGCTGTCCTTATGATAATTCGCGTAATGGGTCAGATAAGTCGCATATTGAAGCAGGATAAGCCGCATATTTAAGGCTAGATAATCGCATATCATTTGATAATGAGCGTATACAATGCAAATAACTCGCATATCGCATAATAATTTACAAATGCGCCTCACCTAATTCGCATTTCGTGTATTTTGCTTATATAATATCGCGAGTAACCAGTGTTATGCTATTTATGTCGTTTAGATACGCGGTTATATAAGTCAAATATACTTCTTATCAAGCTCATATACCATTTTTCTCCGCGGAATATGACAAATACGCGAGTTATCTTCTTCGGGTATCCAAATTATCTAGGCGTAATATACCACTTATGTACGCAATTTATAAGTTATATCCTCACATTATATGAGTTATCTACACAATTCGTGGATCTGACATGTGACTTATCAACGGTAACATGGTTTCTTAGGTATGCGAAATATCTTGGTCGACCTGGTTTGGTTGGTCAGCTTTAGATATGCGAGGAAGACTGGAGAAATTGCAAAGATTTAGAAAGGCTATTGTCATTTCCAAAATTTGAATAATGACGGGCGCATCAGGGCCAACTTTAGGGATCAAACGCTCGATATCTCCTTGCCTTCGCTTCACAACTCCGAACAAGAGAAGCAGGAGGCGATCCCTGACACAGTCAAAACAAGATTCAATTGAGGAACAATCTAGGGCGTTAGAGCGCAAGGCGTCCGGAGGAGATTACACAAAATGATGAAAATGCAAAAGGAATTGGTGGAAGGGAGAAAAACAGAAGCGGCGGCTAAGCTTGGCCAAGATTCTTCTCCTGGGAAAAGGCGCTGGCGGGCAGTATGTCCAAACGCTGGTGGTTGAGAGCAATCTCAATTTTATAGAAGCGAAATCAAAGCATGCCGAGGAAGGAGAAGCGGGTGATGCAGAAGAAGAAACCACTGAAAACAACGAAGATCCAGACAAACAATTTCAAATTTTCCTTTCACAGCATCGACTGTGGTAGTTTAGACCTCTTTCACATATTATGGCTCCCACGAAAATTCGGAAAGCTTTATATATATATATATATAAGTCTCAGAAAGTAAAGAACGTTTAGTTCAGAGTTATGTGCGTGGCATGTGCGTGGCATTAGGAGGATGCTTTTCAACTCGATTTTTATCTCTGCCCTCGACAGAACAAGAGCAATATTCATGTCTCTGCTAATAAACTTTAACCACTCTAGGTCGCCTAATATTTCAATATAAAAAAAAATTAAGACATGGCATATTCACATGTCCAAACACTTTGACGTCTAATAAAAAGTGGTCAACCATGATTAACCATGGCTTATTGTGATTAACCTTGACGAATAATAACGGTCAGTCAATATATCTATTGTTAGGCTAGTTTAGCATGGTCAACGGAAATCTATAAAGTTGAACAATGTCAACCATAATGATAAGAAAATGTCTCTTTGGTCAGTCATGATCAACCATGGTCAGCCATGATCAACCATGGTCAACCACAATCAAGCCATGGTTAGTGCTCAACCACAATCAACCCATGGTTGGATATCATCAAATGATCTTTAAGCAAATGAGTGTTTTTTTTTTTTAAATCCAAATTTAACCCAATATAGCTTCCATTTAACATAAGGATGTCTCAAAGAAGATTTTATTGGTTTTTGTTTTCCAAACTTGTGTGTCATATTCTATTTGAAACAATTTACTAATTAGCAACGTAAATAGGTAAATGTAATTACTCAATTTAAAGATGAAAATAAGATAGATAGATAGATAGATAACTTTTATTGTTATTTTTAAATAGTTTTTAAACTTTTTAAAGTATTTTGTGATTATCTCGAACTAAATTTGTGCATAATTTAGTAATTTACTTATTACTTTTAATTTAACACTTTTTTTTAATTTAAAATAAATATTTATTATAATATTTTTATTACTAGTTGGTATAATATTTTAAGTTGTTTTTGGGCCTGGAGTTGTTTTGGGGCTCGTCTTCCTTAGATGTAAGGGAAGGAGTTAACATCACAAGACCCAGAGGCATCTCGCAGGAGTGAAAGCCTACCCCCTTACGAACCACCAACTCGTTATTCCACATGAGGTTGTTTTCCTTGAATGGTTGGGATGAGTCAGTTATTCCACATGGCCTGATTTTTTTCCTTGAATATCGATGATGAGTAAGGTTATTCTAGGTGCCCTGGTTTTCCTTAAAAAATGGTGATGAGTGAGGGCGCCTTGGTTTTCCTTAAATATGGTGATGAGTCAGGCTGCAACGAGAGATGGTTATCCTCACTACTAGTTTGACAACTAGGTTATGATAGGTTTTCCCACCGTGTGAAAAAAATATATCTTAAGTTGTTTAATTCATTTTTATTTCTAAATTCAAGTGGTAAATTTTTACTTTTCTCTATAAATTAGAATGTAGTAAATTTTTATCCTTTTTATTATAAAAAAGCATACCCAGTAATTATTTTGAACTTTTAAAACTAATTTATAATCTATTTTTATTATATATTTATCCATGATTTCAAAGGATTCAATATACTCCACTACCTTTAAAATTTACTTATTATAATTCAAAATCGATATCAGTGTATACCTTTTAAATACCTTGACTTTATTGAGAGTGAAATGGTACAATAATGGAGATCCTATTAACTCTTATTGTTTCTAGAATGAGTAATAGTTGTTAAGGAATAAGGTTACACATTCCTTAGCTAGTCTATGTGAGTTACTAAATCCACAACATATCGTGGCATAGTAAAAATGTCTTACTCTTTTTAATTTTGTGGCATAGTAAAAATGTATTAGTCTTTTTAAATTTGGATATGGTAGGAGTTCTAGTAGATGAGAACAAAATATTTTCACCTTTCATGATAGTACTCAATGTACCTCCATACAATCATCAGTGTGTGGATATAACCATATAGTGATAATAAATTTTGACAATTCTTTCCTACTTCTATCATCCTAGAGATGTTGAAACACAGTGAACAGACATAGGAAATTCCTATAGTGGTTCCCATGCATTGATGGTTTTTCCTGCATGGATTTCCCTTCAGCCTATGAAGTTAACAACATTTTTGAAATCCTCTTGTTTTTGGGGGCATTAAATAGTAATAGGTTTACATTGGTATGAGAGAAAACACCTCTAGCCAAATTAGTTTTCGGTGGAGGAGCTATCCCACCCCGAGCATCATTCAACTCACCTTTATTGGAAACGCTTTCTTTGTTTGATTTTTCTATGTTAATGAACAATCCCATTAAGAGTAACCCAACATGGCCATGTGTCCTACATAAAGTGCCAATAGACATTCCTAAGTTTGATACTAATCTCGAAGAAGATCATGAAACCCATATACCAGTTATAACTTATGGTGCTCATCCAACTCATTCATGTATGGTAGCATAAGGTTTCGCTTATTCTGGTGGACTCTTACCAAAGGTGCTTCCAAATGGTACATTGAATTTAAGTTCAACACTTATGATAATTTCACATCTTTAGCATAGGATTTTGTCAATCAGTTTCAATTCCATGTTAGGTAAGCGATTAGAGGAAGGATTCTCACCAATTTCTATCAAGATAACTCCACTCACACATATTATAATATTCATGATCGTAGAACAAGATGAAGTCTCTTTGGAACCAAGTTCCTTAATGAATTCTTGCGTGAGTGGTTCATACAGTCCTTCATGCCTAGGATTATTGAAGATGTAGCCATGGTAGGAGCCCAAATTGAGGAGTAATGCATCATACCATGCCCATAAGCTTGACTTGTTATATTCTCAAGTAGGTACCTTATATGAGATCATTCCTAATTCTCCTCATCATCGACTGATCCTGTGAATGACAAACCAAGAACCCATGCCTATCATGTAGTGGGGAACATCTCTTCTCAAAGCATTGGTGAGCTAGCCTTTCAAATGGTTCAAATGAGTATATAGTCTAGTACCCTAGCTAGAAAGCCTCATACTCAGACTCCTAATTCTCTTGTACCCACCTTTGTGGTCAAGTCAATTGAGTCCACATCAACAACAAACCTTTACAAATTAGGAGGTAAAAGGAAAGAGAATATATCTAAACCTTTGAATGAGGAAAAAGGAGCATCACAAACCCAAGATAATGTTGTGGGTGTCTCAAAAGAGAATGAGAGGAAAAATGATTTTCCTTGTAAGGTTTTGGGAAAGACCATCTCACACATTAGTGCCTATCTATAGATGAGATTCATCGACATTTCTTCCATCAATGTGTTTCTCGTCAACGAGTTAATATGACAAGTCATTTTGAAGCCTAGTATCAACACATGGTTATTAACCCTCCACAATTTCACCAAGTGCGAAGTGGGGAAGACACTTCCAATAATTCTCATATGACTTTGATAGATCCACTAATCTGTGCATCAATCCTTCTCTTGAGGAAATTAGAATTTTTGAAGAAATGCCAGATGTTGATCACGTGTTGAGTGCTTCTCATGGCATTAAACTTAATTCTCACTCCCTTTATATGATTCAAATGGGCCCATCTATCCCTAGATAATTCCTTTCTTGAGGATATAAGCATGTTTTGAGAAATGGTTCTTGTTGAACTTAAGTTGAGTTCTTACCATTATGTCTAACTTGATCCTTACTCCAATGCATGTGATTCTAACAAGTCCACTAATCCTTGGATACTTTCCTCATATGTTTGGTAAAATGGGCCCTACCGAATTTGAATTGATATATTCCCATGATGTTGAAATTGACCTTTACTCTTCACCCTACTAGGATGTTAATCATTCTTGTTCATGTGACTTCATTGATACTTTGATGCAGTTTCATGAAACCATCATGGAAGATATGATGATATCTAATCAACCTATGGAAGAATCACCTCATCCTTTGTCCTTTCTCCATTGTTCGAAGCACTTGAATGATGACTTGCACTTCCTCGTTTCTTCATGAAATTTCTATTGGATGAAATATCCCAGCAAAACCCATGACGCGCCTTTTGAAGGAAATCTTGAAAATGCTTCTCTTGATATTCCCATCAATGCTTCTAAGAAACTTTTGACTGTGAAAAACTTTATGATTCTAGCAAATTTTCCTCATCATCAGCTCAGTACTTACATTACTCTTTTCCCCATCATTTATTCAATTCTTCCTTCCTCTAATGAAATGATTATTGGTATTATCCCCATATTGTAGAAAAATTCCCCCACGCTCAGTGCATTTATCTAGTTTATTTGATGGAATGGATTTCTAGAATCATTCCAGTTATGAAAATCAAGGGTTTTTCATGTCTATGTTGATTATTGGGATCTGTGTAAGAATAAAAAAGGTAATCTCCATATTTTCCTCTACCATATGAATTTTACCTCATGTATCTCTCACATGGGTAGCCAAAATTGTTCTTGTGATAAAGAAACACAATAGTTGTCACATTTGTGTAGAATTTAGACCATCTACTTGTACAAAGTTCAATGATCCTGGCAGGGAAATTGTTGCAAAGCCCCTCGATATG
>APFE030268856.1:0-19376 GCA_000404065.3 Pinus taeda | reverse complement strand
GCCCATTTATATTACAACAATCTCACCCATGTTAGAAGTCATTGCTATTACTATAGTGGTTGGTTGTAGGCTTCTCTTACATCTAAATGCCATGACAAACTATTTCATAATGGCCATTCAAGAGAAAATCATCCACCTATGTTGCATTGTCCCCTCAACTGGTTATTCCATCAACATCTTGTCCTTAATTGGTTGATATCTATTTATATATATATATTATTAATATATTAGTATTACAAGTAAGTTTTTTTTGAATATTATTTTTATTATTATATATTTATCAATGGTAGATACAAATGGGCCTTCGTCTTATATCAACCAAATTAATATTTTCAATGTGGTTGTGCTAGTATGATATCGATTACTATTTAGTATGATAATTTTGATAGATTACACTTAAAAAAAAACATAAAGGAAAATTATTTGTCATGTTTTAATATTTTGGAGAAGTTTTTACGATTTATTTATTTTAATATGAGAAGCAGTATCATAAAAGAAATAAGAGAAATGTCCCAACTCCTTTACCTGATTCTGTCCCCGCACCTAGGAGGGTATTAGTCCTTCTTCTTCTCCTTCGCCCTTCCATCCTCCTCCAATGGTTGTAACTTTGAAATATGAGTCCTTCAAACCATTGGATGTTTTTGGTATCCAAGGTGCCCTGAAGAACAAGCATGAGGTCAAGATGATGATTAGCCCAACAAAAACAACACGAGTCACGGGTGAAAAATTAGCAGCCAAAGAACTAACACGAGGATTAATAATATTATAATTTTTCTAATTATCTATCTATATATAATAATAATATATATTATTATTATTTTTCATTTAAATGTTATAAAATTTATATATTACAATTTAAAGTTTAGAGTGCATGTGTTAGTATTTCTATGTAAATTTTTATGTTGGAAGGGTTGTTGCATAGTGGACATCATTTTTGTCATTGCCACAACATTATACATTATTGTTCATCTTATCTTAGTAGGCCTGTTTATATTACAACAATCTCATGCATGTTAGAAGTCATTGCTATTACTATAGTGGTTGGTTGTAGGCCTCTCTTACATCTAAATGTCATTACAAACTATTTCATAATGGCCATTCAAGAGAACATCATCCACCCATGTCACATTGTCCCCTCAATTGGTTGTTCGATCAACATCTTGTCCTCTTGGTTGTTTGATCAATATCTTGAGTCCAAAATTAAGAGAGCCCCCTAATGCGCTACTTGCATTGTTGCAAAAATATGGATGTGGAACAATGATGTACACACTACAACAATACTTCCGATGCTATAATGTGGGAAAGCATTCATTGTGAGTAGAGAGAAGGAGCCTCAAAATAAACTATCAACTTTCATAGAATACATGTGTGAAAAGAAAAATGCATGTGTATTTCTAAATGAAACCTACACAATTCATTTAAATTGGCTAAGTGCCACAAAAAAAAGGTGAGAACATTTCTATTGCCATGATAACATCGAAGTGAAAAAATTATAAACATTGTGTGTTTGTGTGCGCACCCTTGCTTTTCTTTTCATTTTTAGAAAAATGAATGAGAAAGTATTATAAAATGGATTTTATCAAGGATAAAGCATGCTAAAGTGGAGATTTTGGCTTGTTGCCTAAACACTATGGAATATTATATAATTTGTTGTCTATATTGGTACTTTTTGGATGGAAAAATTGGAGGAATAGATTTGTAGAGCCCGTTTTAGGGGTTGGTATTATTTTGGTTATTTGAGATCCAAAAACTTCCAAGGCCAGTTTGAGGCATCTAACAACACTTTTTTGAGTCAAAATTTTTCAAGCATAACTCTAGACCCTATATGCTATTATACACATTAGAAGCTTTTCAATAGTGCAAAAATCACCTTAATTTAATTCGTATGTGGGAATTATGCCTCCCATGAGTTTACCTACCTTGTTGACCACCATCGTACTGAGTGTATACCATGGCAACCACCACTACTCACACATGTGGGGCTAGTCATGTGTGGAATTTCAAGAAGATTCTACAGGATCCGAAACCTTAACACTAATTGAGGGTTGACGTGATCTAGGAGGATCCCACACATAATCAATCCAAATAAGAAAATCCTAATCAATATGGTGGCAACCAAGTAATTCGGACATGGTTTCACTCATGGGCCTTACAATAGTCAACCTCAATGAATCTATATTAAGTAGATTGATCTATAATCAAGAGAGAAAGGGGAATATTATTAGAAAAGTGTTATTGATCTTCTAAAAATGCTCCATAAAGTCCATATCAAAGTCATAGAAGTGTTTGAAGCCTGGTCAGACACACTTTTGGGAGAATATATCGAAATGAAAGGGTGCACAACAAATTTTGAGGAAATTATATGCAAAATAGAACTAATATACAAGTCGCAGGTGTTGAAGCATACTACAAAGATATTGAATTTTTTGGTCATGACAAAAGACAAGTTGAGCAAGAAATTAACAATGGGTAAGCTAATTGGAGTGCTGATGGAACTAATTTCCCTACCCATAAAATTTTCTAAGAACATTTGAAGGAGCCCTCTAGGCACTCATTGATAACAGATAAAGGAGTCAATTAGGTTCTATTTACTCAGACAAATAATATAAGGAGAGAAGCTCCTTCATTTGGAGAAGGAAAAATAACACGAGTTCATTGTTGTAAGAAGAAGCCTTTTTTATCTTCCTACAAGACTTTAGAAACAATTTTTTAAGACTAAAGGTCATTGTTAGTGTGAAAAAGTGAAATAATGTACTTTTCACTCTTTTGAATGGATCAATTTGCAATTCAAGTGGACCTGGAGACGATATGGGTGAACTCTGTTATCAATTTTCTAAGTATTGCTTGTATTATTTCAATTATGGTTCTTAAATTTCAATATTTAAATGCTAGTTATCAATTAATTGAGCCATTTTTCTATGAAATTATGGGAACTTGGGAAGTCTATTAATAGAACATGAATTAATGATTTAAAGCAAAGCCTTAGTACTAATTTTGGATCATGAGGCATGAAAAAATTATAACCCTAAATATAATTATACAATGTTAAATGTTGTGCCACTACTAAAGAGAAGGAGTTCCATTCATTTTTTGTATTGTTATTGTTTCATAGATGAACAAAGCATCTAGGAGTGGTATATTGAATCATAACAAAGGGGTAGAATTTTTAATAGTATCCATTTATGACATAGTGTCCACAGAAACCTTATAACAAGTGCCCCTTATTTGTACTTGCATTTATAGCTAAGAAAACGTAAGTAGAGCATAAACCTCGGCTTCTAGCTAGATTTTCTTCTATATTGGGTTTCATAGGTAACTTTTGTGTCATTTGTGTGGATGATGAGTTCATTTGTTTGTTATTCTCATTTTGATTTTAATTTTTTTTCATATGTTTCAGAATTAAGCTAGTAATAATAAATATGATATATAAGGTAATAAACTATATAATGTAATATTTTAGAATATTGTAAGTTTTGTTGTGACAAACTATTCCATGACCATTTATAGATCACTTGGAATTTGCAATTTATGATGTATTTGACTTTTGTGAATCAACACTTAATGTAAAGGCAATTATTTCCAAATATTTTGAAATTTATAGGATGTTAATTCTTAAAAAATTTGTTGTTGTTGTTTTTTTTCGTCATAGTAAAGTTGTAATTTGCATTTGAAATAAAAAAACCTTGGACAAAACAGAGAATAAATCCTAAATGAGCCTCAAATGAATGCCCAAATGCTAAAATCTTTTTCCATATTTCACATTTAATACAATTGAGTGGTATCCTCAAAAAGAGTAGAAACCTGATTAGTAAATACTTATTGATATCCTTGATTCCATTAATATTAGTGTTAATTAAGAAAAAATGAACTTTATGAAATATTTTTAGAGAAAAAATTTAATTATAACCCTAATTTATTTATTTATTTATTTTTATTTTTATTTTTTTAAATTCAAAACACTCAACTACACAAACTAATCCTCTAACACATATAAAATTCATATTATGCTTATATACAAATGGTAACTTTTGAGAAAACAAAACAACAACCACATACAAGAAATTTGTGTCCATACCATAGATGCACTCCTAAATATAAACTTGATTATGCTTTAGGAATTCCATTAAACCTGATTTTTGTCCACAACTACACAAACTATTCCTCTAACATATATAAAATTCATATTACGCTCATATAAAAATGGTAACTTTTGAGAAAACAAAACAACAACCACATACAACAAATTTGTGTCCATTCCATAGATGCATTCCTAAATATAAACTTGATTATGCTTTAGGAATTCCATTAAACCTGATTTTCGTCCACAACTACACAAACTAATCCTATAACATATATAAAATTCATATTACACTCATATAAAAATGATAACTTTTGAGAAAACAAAACAACAACCACATGCCCATAGCATAGATTCACTCCTAAATATAAACTTGATTATGCTTTAGGAATTCCATTAAACCTGATTTTCGTCCACAACGCATTTCTCACCTTGATACAAATTATTGCACCATTACACCTTTGTTGAGAATAATTACCAAGAGATGACTATGTCAAGGGGTTATATAAGAGGACTATGATAATTGTGCTTCTAAACACCGTAAATGTTTTCTTTTATAGATAAGGTAGGTGCAAATTTCCTACAAGTACTTGAGTTATATTGTATTCTACATAAGGTATGTGCAATTTTCCCATTGGTATTTAAATTATATTGGTATATTTATTTATATATTTTCGTATATATTAAAATTATGTAAAATTTACAATTTGAATTATTTGTTATTTAAATTATATTAGTATATTTATATTATATTATATATTATATTTATATATATATATATATTATATATATATATATTAATGACGTAAAATTTATTTACCAATTTGATTATTTATTTAACGAATTATTTCTCACACATTTAATATTTTAAAAATGTTTATATACTTTTCCTTATCATAAAAAGCAAGGAGTGATGTCAATGTAGTGATTAGCATTTTCTGTTCACTAGTAATCTCAGTATAGTGGTTAGCATTGTATGTTCACTAATGGCACTCACTTATTATATCCATATACATGCTTTATCATATTTATATATATCCATATACATGCTTTATCATATTTATATATTTTGAATTATTTATTTGTAATTTTTTCTTATTAAGTTTATTTTAAAAAATCTTAATAAAACCAACGATAAATATTTATAATTTTATCAAATTTATTTTAATAATCTTAATAACAATAAGAGTAATTTTTAAGTTTATTTCAATTAATCCTAATAACAATAGGAATAAGTTTTAAGATGATGAGTAAGTCGTATCAATTTAATGGTAATAATTTAGTTTTTAATCGGTGTTATAATAGTTTTAATAAGATGAGTAGGTGATATCAATTTAATAGGAATACTTTTCTCTTGAATTGGTGTTATAATTGTAACTATTCCTAAATTAACATAATGATACATATTAAATAGTTGATAGATACCCATAAGAATTATATCACAAGAAACATTAAAGCACTTACTTTATAACACATCTCATGTTGTTAAAATTTAAGAAAAAATATAATTAACTGTTGACGCGGTGAACTTTCGCTGCCAACAAGGGGAACTAACCCGATCACAGACCCCAATTAGATCCGCTTTCGTTTGGAGTGGTTAGTTCCAACGGGTTTTAAAGGATCACGTAAACTGTTATAGATGTTGAAAGATTGCTCCTTGGAGGAATACTTCAAGTAAATCAACAAAAGAAACAGCTAACCTATATGTATCAAATCCTATCTACACTAATTCTAGCTACTTATGCTAGTCCTAACTATTCTAATCTATCCTGCAGGAGCATAACAAAAAGAGGTTAAACATCATATATAGATTCCAAGTCCAAATGAATCAATTACTGGTTCACAGATGATCAAGGCTGTATTAAATCTTAATTGCAATCTAATTACCCATACAGGAATACACATTCCTTTCCATGCAAATAAAACTTGCAATTGATGTTTAACGAGGTTTCAAATTAGCAACCTTTCATGAATTAACCATGGTAACAAATTATATTTGAATAACCAAGACTAGTCATGAACTGTTTGTTATCAATATGCACAAAAAAAACAAATTTATATTTATGCCAGCAACAACACCCTGATTCTAAACACATGAAAGAAGAAGAAATAAATATGAAAAAGGATCCTTCTTGACCCAAACAGTTTTCTTTATTAGCACAATAAATCAAAGTTGTTCTGCCCAAAAAAAAAAGTCCTCCCCTCATCTCCGGAGGTAATACTTATGCAGAAGGAACTGACCCTTGGTCTTCCCCTAACTTTTCACCTCCCTTCTCTTTTCAATATACAAATCAAAATATACAGACGTAGAACAGTTGGTGTAATCGCTGACACGTTGAGGTTACATTTACTGGAGCGTTCTAATTCCCGGGGGGGGATGAACGAATGCTGATGGAAAGGAGAATGACTGCGTGTCATACCTTCATGATGAAACCCGGGACTGGGACAACTTCACTTCACTTTCAAAATACACAGGCAACATGTGGAAAACCTAACCGAGAACGCCTAAGGCCATACCTTTAAATAGAACACACCCGCATATATCAACTCTTTGGATCCGCTCGTGCGTCTTTTAATCCTTGCCTACAGAGATAATTAACATTAGCTTTATGATTATGAAACATATGATAGAATTGCCTAAGAACAAATCTTGCCCTCATTAAAACTTTATAAAATGATAAGGCGTATTGAAATCAAAAGGAGCAAGTGTGAAAGAATCGGCCCCTGGTTCAGCCAAGGTTGTGATGAGATCGAGTTGCAATCGCACATCGCAGTGGGCAATCACATGCAACATCACCCGTATTGGATTTTCCTTTGAAAACCTAGACCACAAAATTTTACCGGAATACACGGGAAACCTGCAGTCGAACCATAAAACTAGACTTCAAATCCTATACACCCGGATCTATAGTTATCGTCGGGTCCGCTAATCGTATCACGCCTTATGTATAAGCCTTGGGCTTCGTCGATTGCGATATGCGATAGGCCAGACCCAAAAATATATATGCTGCGTTTAATAGTTTCGACGGTTCGATATATCGCAGTGCGCCTTATATATAAACCTTGGGTTCCGCTAATTGCGATATGCGATTGGGGAAGCAGACCCGAAAATATATGTATTATGCTTGATAATCCTGGTGGGTCCGCCATTCACGGAACGTTGAAGCTTGGGCTTTGGGTCTTAGCAAAGTGCGATTGCGATTTGCAATTGGAGGCCTGATGGCATCACATTTATTCATGAGAGATAGACCTTGCCCTTGATCAATGCGACCTGCAATATACAATAAATGTATGCAACGAGGATGTGCGGAGATGTTAAGTCATGCGTGCTTTGCAAAGCATTTCTATTATAAAAGAGTTATAATAGGAATAAAGATGCGATGGAAGGTTTTGAGGGGTAAAGAGTGGGGGTGGTTATATGTGTGGGCATAGGGCACCATGAAGGTTTATGAGGATTGAAAGAGTCTTGATGAAGGATATGAATGAAGGGCTAGATTGGGTTATAAATGAATCATGCTGCAAAGATTTATTCAAGGGGGGTCTTGATCATTAAGAATTGAAGATTCTGTTAGTGTCGGTATCTTCATCTCTCCATCAGTGATCAAATTTCTCTTTTTTGCGTGCATATTAGGTGTCCCATCTAATCAGTTGCATTCCATTAGGTCATGGATCAATTGATGGTAGTGGTTCATTGTCAATTTCCCTCATGGCCTTTACCTGCTGGCTTGTTTTCACATGTTAAGGTCATTTACTGTCATTTTGTTTCATTCCATTTACCAAAATCAGTTTTAGTGTTTTTAGTCTCACTAGGTCTAGGGTTTGCCACCATGGTCATTCAAAACTCAATAAAAGGTCAACAGGCACATGAGAAGGTTTTATAAGTTCATAAGATTATAAATTTATTGATGATATGCGCAATAAATGGTTTTTACCTCAAAAATCTGTTTTGAGGTGAAAACAAAGTTTTTTTATTTCTATGTACAAATTTTATGTAATTTAAAGTGTTTTCTATATGTAATAAGTTCTAGCTGCTGCCCTTGGTCACCTTGCCAACTCCAGCCACTGCAAAAGGAAACAAAAACATCAATGCATTAGTTCATCAAGTGATCAAGAAAAGTCAATTCAAATGAAAAATAAAATTTTAAAGAAAAAGTGACTTTGACATTGTAAAAGTGGGTTTGAGATAAGGAAAAATCAAAAGGCATTCATATATAAAGTGAAAGGAGTGCTATTCATCTATTTCATTGTGCAAGATACCCTTGGAGAGCTAAAATCGCGATTTGGAGGCAAATTGAGCAAAGGAAGTTAAAAACCCTGTTTTCCAAGCAAATCTCACTAGCACTGCACATCAGAGGTAGTGCGCTGCACATCAGACTAGCGCTGTGCATCAGTGGGTTTCTGTTAGTGTAAATTTACAAGGGCGCTGCGCATCAGGAGGGCACTGCGCATTGGGCCCAATGCGCTGCGCATCAATCCAGAAGTTGCCAAAACATTCCAAATCACTCAATAACCCTAAAAAATGCTGCATTTATCTTCTACAAGTAAGTCTTCATTGAATTTGAGCTGAATTTGATCTCTTACATGTTTTCTTCATGAGTTTGGCATTTTGAAAAGCAAACCCTAGCTTGTCTTCATCATTTTCCATTTCATTGTGCAACTTTCACTTCATAAACAAAACCAACCTCATTTTCCCCTTTTCTATCTTACATTGCGCTAAATCAATCTATTAATCCCATTTTCACCATCCCACTCCCCTAAGACAACTCATTCCCTTCATCAAACCCTAAATCCCTCACAAAAACGTAGTTTCCCAAAACCTATCCCTTCATTCCCCAAATCCATTTCCCATTAGTAAAATCTCTTCATACTCATCTCCCTTTTCCTCCCTCATTACCATTTTCCACCATATTATCATCACATCACTTCCCTAAGACAAGCACCAAGCACCATGACAAGAAGCAGTGAATCAAATTATGAAGAAGAAACACTAAGTGATAGCTCAAGAGAAAGAAATGTACAGTCTAGGAGACCTCATAAGGGTGGAAAAATTATTAGAGAGGAACCTATAAGCATGACATAACTCCTTGCTTGCCCCCTTGCTACCACTTGTTTCAGATACCAGTCTTGCTTTGAGTTTTGTGAGATGGTTGAGAGGGTTAAATACCATCATGAGTTAGTAAGGCAATTTGTAATAAACATGGAAAATAATGTGGTGCACCTTGCTGGATCAATTTCACTCTTTCACTAGCTATTATTACAGAAGCCACTAGAATGCCAGATGTAGGGGAAAAGTGGAACAAAAGGCAAAATATCAGCAACCAACTTTATGAACCATATATTAAGGCCAAATATCATGGTAAACTGAGCAGGGTGTTTCCTTTCAAGTTCTTGGAGGATCGGTATGTACCACTCATGAAACTGATCATCAAATACTTCACATGTGAAGGTAGGTTCTCTAGACTCTATACCTACCATATCAGATTACTTATGCACTTCACCAGGGTCAGAATGATGAGTATTCCATACTTAATATGCAAAAACATAGAGAGGATGACTGTGATTGCAAAAAGAAAACCATACCCACAGCAGCTCAACAATATTTATCACTTTATTGTCATCAAAATTATTGTTGTGCATTAGCTCACTTAGTTGGGAGTGTCATGGGAAACTTTCATTGCCCATGAAAGCTTCAAGGGGCCTCAAATTTTTGTAGATCCTCAAGAGGAAGGTGAACCTTCCAGGAAACAAAAAGAGCCTGAAAGCAAAACTGAAGAGGCTCACATTCTTGTGTTTATAACTTATGAGAAAGGCACCAGGAGGTTTTTTGTAGCTGCCAAATGAGTATTATCTCCACCAGGGGTGGAAGGGGTCTCGTTCTCTTCACCGGATCATAGGCAAATGCTATCTTCACCTGGGCTGAAAAGGGCTTTGCCTTCTTCTTCAGCTGAACAGGTACAGGACAAAGACAAAGGAAAGCATCAAATGCATGATGAAGGGCCTTCTGAAGGGCAGGATAGGGATTTTGTTTTGGTTGAGGAAGATGACACTGATTTGGGCTCTCAAAGCTCAAGACTTAAGGATGTGATCATCAAAGAGAAGGAGGTTGAAATTCAAACCTTATCTCTTTACCTTGAGAGGGCCAAATGGATCATTAACTTTCTTAAGCAAGAGAAAAAGCAACTGGAGGACAAATAAGCAATTATGAAGCTGCAAACAATTAGGGAAAACCGACAAGTGGCAAAAAGAAGAAAAATCAAGATGACATCACTAGAGCAAGAAATTGAGGCTGATCGAGAATCCTGGTTGGAAAGAGTGAATATCCACCTTGAGAAGATGATTGATAAGGCTAACAAGGAGAAGAAATTTCTATGCCACATGGATTATCATTACTTAGCTCGAAATAAAATTTGCAAGACAAGGATAAATAACCTAAAAGCTAAGTTAAAGAGAGCCTAGAAGCCAAAAAGGAGCCAGATAAACTTAAAATTTTGGCTGAAGCTTCCTTGGATCAGTAAAGAAATTAGTAAGCTTGCCTCTTGCCAAATTTGAAGCAATTTTGAGAAAATTTTGTCATTTCACATTTTTTAAATGCAAAACACAGGAATTTTCAACTAATGTGTAGCGCCATCGGTGCTGTGCATTGAGTTGGCTAGGAATTGTGCAAAATGGCTTACATTTTTGGATTACTCATGGAAAAATAATGAAACCTAGAAAGTTTCATAAGATTTGGAGGAGATCTGGGTCACCTAAAGGGAAAAAAACACTTAAAAAATGCCCTCTTTGCCACTTTTTGGACCCATAAGAACTAGTCTTGGGAGAAATGATTTTTGAAGGGGCAAATGGACTCCAAATCCAAAAATTCTAGTTTTCCTAGAAAGTAGACAGGCAAACTTTCCAACAAGCTATCTTGGGCCTGATTTGGTGAAGTGGAAGGCCTCCAAACTCAGCCTTGAAGTGGCGCTATGCATCAGGCTCAGGGCGCTGCGCATCAGACAAAATTTTGCCAATTTTGCCTAAAACTCAGAATTTTGCCTAGTTTGCTGTCAGTTTGACTTTTTCTTCTCTCTTTGGTAAATTAATGATGTAACATGATGTACTATGATGTAAATATGATGAAAATGACTTGAGGGGGTAGATACATAAGTTAGAGTTGGTTTTAGGATGAATGAATCAGTTTCCATAGTTTTAGAGGCAAGCTGTTCCACTGCCTATTTTTCAGTTCCTAGTTTAGATGTTGTTGAAACAACTCCATGACTCATGGATTCGACCCCTAATGGCTAGCATAGGTGGTTTGATGCCTATATCTTGTACTTTCTTAGTCATTTGTCAAGGTTGGACTCTTTTGGATGCATTGAGCTACTTTGTAAATTACTTCTGCAGTTTGGCAAGGAAATGAACCAGGGTTTTGCAGCATTTTGTGGGATTCTTGTGGTAATGTGAATTAACATCATTTTCTCCTCTGTTATTTAGTTTATTCTTATGTGTATATGTGCCATCATATATCTTTTTCTGCATAACTAAATGAAACAAGATTAAAGGGTGGAATCCATTGATGTTTAGTGTTGGGGTTTTATTTAGTTTTAAATGTTTTTTGCTATTTGAAGAGGACTCATGAAACTTGCATGCCCTCTCCAACTCCTCACCAGTCTTTAGACTCACCATCACATTCATTTCAAAGTTATAAAACACTTGCCTACCTCGCCCCACATAAACCTCTGCAAATCTGAGTTGATTTCCCGGACCCAAAGCTGCCTTCCTCATCTGATCCAACAACCAACCATTTAAATCAATCAAATTCCTCTGAGCATATGCCTAGCCTAAAATTAGTATTCATATCAGTCATCTCAAGCCTTATTTGCCATATTTTCTTTGAGATTGATAAGGAGAGAGCCCTCTCCTGACCTGGTAGGGCTAGCTACCAGGTTAAGTGTGGTTTGATGTTACCCTAGCCCTGCCTTCCTTCAGCTTGAGGTAGATCAAGGCACTAACAGATTTGATTCGGCACAGAGTTAAAATCCCCGAGATAAAAATAGATCATTCAGAGAAGTGAAAGATCAAACTTCTAGGGGACCCATTCAGATTTGCTACTAGAGCATGTTTTAATAGGGTGGTGGTTGTGGCCACAACAAATGGTGAACCACTGGGCGAACCAGTTATCTTTGTTTCCAAATAAGCCTTGTATCAATAGAACATCAAGGTGTTAAGATAAACTTGAAATGCAAACTGTATAGATGGACAGGCGTGGGTTCCACTTCAACATTAATTTCTTTAGGTGGGATAAAGACAAATAGCTTCTACTTACTGATAGGGTTTTGACAGGCATTCTCCAATGGTAGTATTATGGGATTTATTAACCCTCTTTTACCTGTTTTCTACTTTCAAAAATCCTTTCGGGGCCATCACTGGCTTGTCAATACCTATTTAGCTGTGTACCTCATCTCTTTATCGCTCATCAAACTTGATGTAGATATGTTTATCTGCACTTTATGTAAGAATTTCAGTACTATATTTTCGTATGATTGAATGGGGTGCAGTCATGGATCATGCCATATTTTTAAACTGCTTAAGCTAGGTTGGGCTTGCTATGTCCCCCGGTACTCTGAGCCCAGCAACAGTCCCTATTCCAACCGGGTTCCCAAACAACCTTTCCTTCCAGATTGGCACAAGGACTCGACATTTCATTTTCTTTTAAATAAGTCCTTCCAGTTTCAGGCACAAGGACTAGAGCACAGTTGGATTTGCCACAGGGTATATGACAATGAGCTTAGCCCATGAAAGGAGGTTTACTTGTAGATGACAGGTATTGGAAAACTTAGTGTGGTGGACGAGACCAATGGAGAATAATTGCAAACCTTACAAGCAAGTATAGGCTAGGTCTGAGTGGGATTTTAAAAATGCAGCGTTCTGCCATGCCAGTCCAGCTGTGGTTACACATTTTTTCATTTTATAAAGATGCCCCTACATGCTCCAGGTATCCAGGTTATCAATAGATCCTACCTAGTTCCCAACAGATGCTAATGAGTGGCTTTGATTTGAATTCCATCACTGATTTTCCAGTTCTCATAGGCTCATTGAAAGTTTGTTTGATTTGTAAGGTAACGTTGAATTTAGGATCGGAAGACTCATCAATAGGTTAATGAGGGAGGTAAAAGCTGAAGGTGGAGAATAAGGGCAATCTGAAGAGAGTTATAAAAGGTGAAAACGAGACTGGAGGACCGAAATTAGTTGGCTGAAAAGGACTGAAATTCAAAACAGAAGGAAAATAAACTTTGCAGAAAAACAAGAATGGAAGGGATGAAAATATAACTAAGCTAACAAAAAAATAAAATGAATTCTAACCTACTCAAGATGTAACCACCATGTGGTGGCTACTGGAAGTATCTCTTAAGATGTTGACCATTAACAGGGAGTTTTTCAGTTTCTCCCTGTAAAGTTTTCAATCTGTAAGTTCCCTGACCAATTTTTTCCTCAACTTGGAACGAGCCCAGCCATAAGTGTTGGAATTTCATGTGCTTACCTTTTGGCTCATTCAACTTGTCCCATTTTAGGACTAGCTCTCCTACTTGGTAATATTTATCTCCTGCCAGATGGTGATCAAACCATCTCTTCACAATCATTTGGTGATTTCTAAATTTATTTCTGGCTTTATCTCTCAATTCCTCCAACCTCACCAGTTGGTTGATCCTTTTTTGAAGTAAGGCTGAACGGGTCTTGAAGCTTGGGAGAGCTATAAAGAGGGAAGGGTAATGTTGGGAGGTAGGATGGCTTCCTTTCCATAGACGAGGAAGTATGGGGAGTTTCCTAATGCTACTTTTGGGGTGACCCTATCGGCCCAAATGGTGTTTGTTAGAGCATTGTGCCAATTCCTATGGTTGTGAGTGACAGATTTACAAATTATGCAGATGAGCTTTTTATTTGAGGACTTTGCAACTCCATTTCCCTTGGGGTAATAGTTTGATGCATACCTTATGGGAATTCATTTATCAATAACAAATTCAGTCAATTTCAAAGATGAAAAGTAAGAAGCATTGTCAAATATGAGAGCGTCAGGGATGTCAAACCTGTTGATAATAAATTTCTCAATAAATGATATTACCTCGTCTTCATTTACCTTCTGAAGCAGGATGGCTTCGATCCATTTGGTGAAGTAGTCGGTTGTCATGAGTATATACTTATGTTGCTGTGAAGAGTTCAGAGTGATCTCGCCTATGACATCTAGGCCCCATTGTTGGAATGGGCAATAAATCATAACGGGCCTGAGGGGAACTGCTGGATTTCTTTCTCGTCCTACGGCAATTTGGCATAACTTGCATTTCCGAGCGTAGGCATGCGAGTCTCTAAACACTGTGGGCCAATAATATCCAACTCTTAATATTTTGTGAAAAGTGGTATCTCTGCCATAGTGACCACCTGCTGGGTCGACGTGCATTTCTTTTAAGACATGATCGGCATCATCCTTTTCCAAACACCTCAGTCAGATTCCATCATAATTTTTTCTATATAATGTGTCATTGGCCAAGTGATACTGATTAGATTTCAATCTGAGCGCTCTCCTTCGTGATGCATCCATGTGTTCAGGACATGATCCTTATGTTAGATAAAAGCGTATGTCGTAATACCATGACTAAGGATCCAAAAGGACTTCCGATGTTTCGCGCTCACACATCAGTGCCTCATAAATCCACAGGGATGTAGGTTTTAACCCCGTATAGAAATTACCTGCATACGAATTCTAAAACACATAAAATAAACAATGCGAGAGCATAACACATAAAACACACATACACAGAGATTTCCCCTGGATCACAAAACTGGGACTACCAACTTGATTTTTCATTATGTTCCTTTCAATGTTACAATACATATTTATACATGCCGAAGCATCCAATACCATGGACCGAAAAACCATCGCGTCCAAAACCATGGGCTGAAAACCATCGCGTCCAAAAAACATGTGTGAAAATCATGCACAAAACCATAAGTGGGTCCGCCCAACCTAATATAGGGTCCAAAACCAAATTTTTTCGGGGCGCTGCCTTGGACCCCATAATGTGGGGTTACGGGTGCCCCTCAAACCCCCTATGACCTCCTCCCCTCTAACCCCTGGTTAACTACGTGGGCTAGTTGTGGAAAGAATATAACACAACCCAACATTCTCTCACTTGTTGTTTTCCTTCCACAGGGAGCCACAAGAGAGCTTAGTCATTTATCCAGCCCTGTAACGCCCATTTTTTCTCTACACCAAGAGAACTTCTCAGGGCTCACATATTTTGTTAATGCATCTGCATCATTCTTCAAAGTGTCCACCTTTACTAGCAACACCTTTTTGTCTTCTATCATATCCCTCACAAAGTGATACTGAACATCAATGTGCTTTGTCTTTGAATGATATGCAGGGTTCTTTGCCAAGAAAATTGCACTTTGGCTGTCATAGTCTATCCTTATAGCTGCCTGTACTAACCCCATACTTGAACAAAATCTCTACAACCAAACTGCTTCCTTGCTTGCATGAGTGGCTGCCATGTATTCTGCCTCTGTAGTTGATAGTGCCACTATAGTCTGTTTCTTACTCATCCAACTAACTGCACCTCCAAATAGGTTAAACACATACCCACTTGTAGATATTCTCTGATCCAGATCTCCAACCCAGTCTGCATCAACAAAGCCACGAATATCCAACACTTTGTCCAATCTTGGTCTTCCTTGGTAGCACAAACTATAATCACTTGTGCCATGCAAATACCTGAAAAGCCGCTTCACTACTGTCCAATGCTCCTTTCCTAGTTTTGACATAAACCTGCTCAATACTCCCACTGCATGTGCAATGTTTGGTCTAGTACAGACCATTGCATACATCAAGCTACCGACTGCACTTGCATATGGAACACGGGACATGTCGTCTTCCTCTTCTTGTGTCTTGGGACACTGTTCAGCAGATAACCTCACACCTACAGGAATAGGAACCTTCACCGGTTTACTATCCTGCATATTAAACCTCTGCAATATTGTCTCGACATACTTCCTCTGGTTTATCTAGAGCTTCCTCTTTGCTCGATCTCTTTTTAATTTCCATGCCCAAAATATAGTTTGCATCACCGAGATCTTTCATGTCGAATTTGGAGGACAATTGGATTCTTAAAATCTGGATAACTTCTTGTCATTTCAACCCAGCACATATTCCACAAACAAGACCAGATAAATAACACGGTCACCAATTAATTTAAAATACACACAATGATCTGATCTGCTTTGCTTCTGGTGAAGCCAAGTCCCCATATAAATGTATAAAATTTCTGATACCACATCCTTGGTGACTGTTTTAACCCATACAAAGACTTCTTTAACTTGCATACCAGTTCTTTCTTACCTTCACCGCAAAGCCTTTAGGTTACTTCATGTAGATTTCCTCTTCCAAATCCCCGTGAAGAAATGTTGTCTTCACATCCATCTGTTCTACCTCAAAATCAAAAGCAGCAGCAACAGATAAAAGTAATCAAATAGAAGTTACCTTGGCAACAGGAGAAAAAATATCACCAAAATCAATTCCCGGCACCTGGGAATAACCTTTTGCTACCAACCGAGCTTTGTATTTCTCCACCTTCCCTTCTGCATTTGTCTTCTTCTTGAACACCCATTTGCTGCCAATGGGTTTCCTTCCAGCCGGCAACTCCACCAGATCCCAAGCCTCATTTTTGTGTAAAGATGCCATTTCATCAATCATGGCCTCTTTCCAGAGTTTTCCATCCTCTGAATCCACTGCTCCTTCACAGTTCTGGGATCATCATCAGTAACAGACAAAGCAAAGTTTGAACAGAAAGCGGATGGACTATACCTTTCTGCTGCCTTCTTTCTCGAGCTGATCTTCTCACAGCCGGAGTTTGTGGCTCTTCATCTTCTGATTCCTCCTCTGCTATAGAGTCTGATCTTCCTCCTTTAGTTCAAACTCTATCTTCACAGGTTCCTTTGGTTGGACTTCATGTTTAATAACATCTTTCACCTCTCTGAACACCACATCTCTAATGTACAGAACCTTCCTTGTTACTGGGTTCCAAAGCTTATAACCCTTTAAACCATCCTTATACCCAATAAAGATGCACTTTTCAGATTTACTATCCAACTTGGTTCGTTTCTCCTTTGGAACATGTACATATGCATCACATCCAAATACCCTCAGATGTGAAAGAGAGGGTTTCTTACCAGTCCATACTTCTTGTGGAGTCTTATCCTCCACGCTGATGAAGGTGACCTGTTGACCAGGTAACATGCGGTATCCACCGCCTCTGCCCAGAATTCCTGTCCTAACCCGGCACCACTGAGCATGCTTCTTGCCCTTTCCATCAACGTCTTGTTCATTCTTTCTGCGACTCCATTTTGCTGAGGTGTATATGGAGTAGTCTCCTGCCGTGCTATACCACACTTCTTACAAAATTCTTCAAATTCCTTGCTGCAGAATTATCCACCATTATCTGTCCTCAGTACCTTTATCTTCTTCTCTGCTTGATTTTCCACCAGAGCCTTAAATTCTTTAAACCTGTCAAAGACTTTAGATTTCTTCTTAAGGAAATATATCCATGTATTCCTTGAGAAGTCATCTATAAATGATACATAGTATACAGACTTACCCAGTGATGGAACCTTCATAGGTCCAAACACATCACTGTGCACAAGCTCTAATATCTGTTTCACCCTCTTACTACCAGAGGGGAAACTCACTCGATTCTGCTTCCCATATACACAATTTTCACAGAAATCAACATCTAGAGAGCTATTACTCATACCTTCTACCATGCCTTTACCATGAAGTATTTGAAGGCCCTTTTCTCCAATATGTCTAAGCCTTTGAAGCCACAACATGGTCTTTTCTCCAGAGACCACTAGATTTTCTGCTCCACTTTCAGGAACCTCAGAACTGTTGCACCCATCAATAACAGTGCTACATTGCAGCTTGTACAGAGTTCCAATCCGAACTCCCCGCATCAATACCAGTGCTCCTCAAATCATTTTGTAGGTATGCTTCTCGAACACTATTTTTACACTTGCATCATCCAGCTTGCTTACAGAAATGAGATTTCTAGCTAATGCAGGAATATGCAGAACACCTGGAAGTGTTCTAACCCTTCCACCTTGCAACTTCAACTTTACTTTTCCACGACCAACGATTCTAGCCTTCTTGTCATCCTCTAAGAAGATATCACCACCATCATATTTCTCATATTCGTAGAACCACTCTCTATGGGGAGTGAAGTGAAAGGATGCACCTGATTCAATCAACCATGCCTCATGATCTACATGTGTACTTGAAGAAGCCAAGTACACATCCCCACCTTCATCTGAGGTGGTTTTTGCCTCTGTAGAAGGAGCATCATCAGATCCCTTTCCTTTATCAAGAGCTTTAGATTTATAGTCACTTTTGTATTGCCCTTCCTTTTTGCATTTCCAGCACACCACCTTTACAGGTTTTCCTGGAGATTTAGATCTTCCTCTAGATTTAGATATCCCACTCGATGACTTATTTTTGTTTCTGTTCTGGGACTGTCCTCGTATAGACAAGGCATCACCATCCGACTTTCCATATTTTTCCGTCTCATCTCCTCTGTTAGCAAGGATGAGACTATTTCATCAAATTGCAAGGCGGTTGCATTGATACCTATTGCAATAACCAGATTATCCCACAAATCTGGTAGAGAACACAACACACTGATGCACTTATCTTCATCTGAAATTTTAATATCAACAGATGCTAACTGACTTAGCACAATATTAAATGCATTTAGATGTTCTGTCACCGAGTCTCCATGTTTCATCCTTAGGTTATATAGCTTTTTCCGCAGGAACTGTTTATTCACCAGAGACTTAGATTGGTACAAAGTCCCTAACTTGTCCCACAAAGCCTTTGTCGTAGCTTCCCCTAATACATTCAGCAATACTGAATCCGAGACACACAATCGTATTGTGCTCTTTAACTTCCGATCCAACTTCTTCCATTCTTCATCGGACACTCGCGTTGGTTTAGTACCTGGATCTACCACAATCCACTGATCTTTATCCACCAACAGATCCTTCATCTTGAGTTTCCATAACTCAAAACTCTGACCATTAAATTTCTCGATCTTTATCTTTCCACTACTCACCATCTTCTTTCACCACCGGAATCGATCTTGCAGATCTCCCATTGAATAGGGTCTACCACAGGCCCGAGCGAAACCCCTCAGCAACAAAGGCGTCCCCTTGAAGCCAAAACAACTCCGATACCAAATGTAGGTTTTAACCCCGTAAAGAAATTACCTGCATACGAATT
>APFE030268855.1:97743-128735 GCA_000404065.3 Pinus taeda | reverse complement strand
TTTGTGTTCCTGCTCATTATTCTATGGTTCTCACATACAGATTAATGACAAACATCTGAAGAATAAATTAAATTATAAGTTTGGAAGGTATATGCAAGTTTCAATTGTCAAATTTGAAAATATTTGTATAAATTGTTAAGAGTTTGATAATAATGATTCACCCCCTCCACCTCTCAGTATTATTTCCAACAAAGAGTGTCATCATGGTGGTAGTTGATAGACTTACCAAGTACACACACTTTTGTGCATTATCACATCCATTTAAATCCAGTACAGTTTCTACTACATTTATGGAAAAAATTCAAAAGCTACATGGAAACCCAAATATTATTGTAAGTGACAGAGATCCCATTTTCACTGGAAATTTTTGGAAAGAATTATTTTCTTGTCTTGGTACTCAGTTAACTCATAGCTCATCTTATCATCCTCAATCTGATGGGAAAACTAAGATAGTAAACAAATGTTTTGAAGGATATCTTCATTGCTTTGTATCTGATAAACAAATGCAATGGGTCAAATGGTTGCCTCTAGCCGAATGGTGGTATAACACTTCCTTCCATACTACAACAAAAATGACCCCATTTATGGCACTTTATGGATATCAGCCACCTTCCATCACATCATATTTAAGAGAAAATTATAAGGTTCAAGCAGTGGAACACCATATCAAGCATCAACAACAAGTTCTCCAACTCTTAAAGGATAACCTCATGTTGGCGCAAAATAGAATGAAACAACAGGAAGATCAACTTCGCAGCGAAAGAATTTTTGACATAGGTGAGTGGGTATTCCTACGTCTAAAACCATATAAAAAATGTCCCTCAAGCAAGCTAAGAAGGATAATAAATTATCACCAAAGTATTATTGTCTGTACAAGATGTTGCAAAATATTGGTGTTATGGCATACAAATTGGAGCTTCCTGCAACTTCTCGAGTTCACCCAGTTTTCCATGTTTCATGTTTAAAGAAGGTTATAGGCGACAAGCTCCCAATTTAAACAATATTGCTAGAACTTGAGGAGAAAGGAAAAATTATATTGGAACAGGAAGTAGTCACAACAATAAGAACTCGATAACTACGAAATCGGTCAATTTCAGAGTATCTCATCAAGTGGAAGAACTTATCTGTTGAAGATTCCACATGGCAGGATGAGAATTTTATACAGAAGCATCGAGAACTACTCAAGCATTGAGGACAACAATTTTTTTGAAGGAGAGGGGCATGTTAGGTCCCTATAATACTAGTGATTACCCCATTACTATTTTAGTTGTATCCCTTATTAATATTGTTGTGCCCCTCTTGTCCCCATATTGTTATTACTGTGCCCCATAGAACCCCTCTATTGTTATTTTTGTGCCTTTATATTATTATTGTTAGGTCGGCTTGGTTATATTGTTACCCCTTAGACTCCTATATATATAAAGGAGGTTTTGTCATTTGTATCATCCAAGAATTGTTCATTTGTGTAATGTAGAGGAGGTTGCTACTCGAAGAGACTAAATTCTAAGGCGTTGATCTATCTTTTCTATCTTTTTGTGAGCTGGTTTCATAACAAGAGGTGTATAAATATAAGTTATGAGGATTCAATTTAACATCATCACTTGGATTTGGAACTTTTATCTCTTTAGATATTTTCGCAATCCTTCTCGGAGGACAAATTTTTGGAGCATGGAATGAATTTTGATGTTTGGATTAGTTTCTCATGACTTGGAGATTATTGAATGGAAAATGTTGGATGGTTGGATATATTATTATACATGTAATTACAATTTGATGCTATTGTTTCTTTCTATTTTTGTCACACACATTGTTGTTGGGATTTTTCTATACTAAGGCTTAATTGATGCATCTATTTATACGAAGTTGTGGAAATTTTGTTTCTAGACAGTGAATGCTTCATGTATGGGCCATGTATAATCAATGAATGTTCCTATGGATGTTTCATTGTTGAAATTCATCTCGATAAGCCATCTACCTTGAAAAATGAAGTATAAATTATTTGAAGCTCCTTTTGTTGCTACCCTAGCGCTAAGCAAAGTTGTCTTTGAGGCCTCCTTGACCTAAAAAATATAAAAGTCCATAGTCATAATTATACATGACTCTAATCTTCCCAAAAAGGATTAGGCACTAGTCCACCAAAACGTGATCGCCTTAAACCTTATTCATTCTACTCCATCTTCTTTTCTAGGCCTAGCCCATTAGGTCTCCTAGGGATTAATTTATCTTGCAAAACACCCATAACAAAAAATTCAATCTCTTGGCCCCTACTGCATTGGTGCGTCTCCTAGGTGCCCTCCAATTTTGAATAAATTTTGACAGTGGGATTTTGAGATATCTCAAGCGCTAGCCTCGATATTGAATCTTGCCCTTGCTTTCCTTAGGTTAGAAAACTCATTGTAACCCTCACATTGTCTTGCATTAAAAATTCATTCTCTGGTCCCTTTCTCCCTCTGAAATAGGTTAAGCATATCATTGGTTGCTAAACCCTACCCCCTTGACCAAACCCCAGTTACACTTGGTCCCACATGGTCCCATACACTATCAAGGGTAATTCATCAAGGATCACTTGGAATCCATGCTTTCACAAGACTATTAAGGCCTAGGAACTCCATTATAATATATATACCCTAAACCTAAACCTTGAAATTCCCCTTAAGCCCTTCCTTGAGAGGTTTCAATCTTGCCTTCCAAATCAAGCAAGCCACATATTTGAGCCTCTCTTGTGAATAGGTTTCTAGGATCACCACTCACCCTATCATTGGTCTATCCATTTCATGATCCTCATAATAACGAGTCTCCTCCCATCATTGAAAGTCCGTAAAGAGCAGGCAACCTTAGTTGAGGTGACAGTGGGCTATTTATCCATTGTTTCCCTTAACCTAGTAGTAGCCCTTCAAGGATCCCATTTTAGGACCCCTACCAAATTGAGTGGTAAAATTTATGGTGCCATTGTCGGGGACATGAGACATGCATCTTGTTCTCCATACGACAATTTTTGATATATCATTCTTGGCGACTCCATTGGAAGAACAAATCCCTAGTTCTTCATTGATCTCTAAGGTCAATGCTTGTAGGGTGAAGCAAGAATTTGTCAAGGCATTTTCATTCACCC
Organism: Pinus taeda; assembly: GCA_000404065.3. NCBI lineage: Eukaryota > Viridiplantae > Streptophyta > Pinopsida > Pinales > Pinaceae > Pinus > Pinus taeda. The sequence continues at coordinate 125,623 of APFE030268855.1, read as the reverse complement.
TCGCAAACCCCATGTCATTAAGGACCCAAAAAAATGTTGACCAGATATATTCCCGCCATAGATATGACAGGGATCCCGAGATATCCCTCATCAGAATCCATGAAGAATATGCCAATGTTGGATGGGGATCCACATTCCGCCAAAAATCACATGGTAAGGTTCATGAGGTATATTTCAAAGAAAAATATAACTCAACCTTGTGACCAAATGAAACTATTTGTCTTATCCACTATCCCCAATACTAATTGGTGTGAGTCATGTAAACCTAAAATCATCCCTTCTCTTCCAATGTTGACTACGCACTTCTTGTTGCATGAAGAGTTGGGTTTCCAATCTCATGAAGACATCCCAAATGTTGGATGTGGCCCTTCAAGAGGAGGAAGTTATTGAATATGGTTTTATGATTGAGGAAGAGTGTCTTGATCATTCTCCAAATCATTAGGATCAAGTGGTTGATGCATACCTTGAGGATAGTGCCAAAATAGAGACTCATGAATTGGAAACCATGTCCTCTAAAGATAATGAAGAAGATCTCATCCTTGAAAGCCTTCAAGCATTTCAAGAATGGATGATGGAATATGAAGAGCCTTGCAAGAAAATAATGGCCACATATAACTCCTAAGATATTTTCTCCCACTATTGTGAGCAATCAGAAAGGCTCTGTAACATGAAGTGTGAATATAAGAAGTGTCCTACCGATGACCTTCTTCTTGAAGCATTTTATCAAAATAATATAGTAAATACCTTAGAGATCATTCTTCAAGAGTATATGAAGGAGGGAAATTACTCCCCGTCTAAATAAGAGAATGAATGACATCATAACCAACACCAAATATATAGTGAAGAATGAGAGGATACTGAGGAAGATCATGATAGTCAAATAAATGAAGAATCTATGAGTGACTTTTGGGCTTTTGATTGGGGAATTGGGTATGATTTTAAAAATGAAGATCCCATAGTTTCTCAAATCCATAAGAATGAGCTCAGGAAAGAAGAAAATGATCCACCCCTTATCAATAAAATGTTGTCCCTTATGAATCCCTTCCTAGTGATTGGAAAGGTCTCTTATTTATGTTCCAAGATGATTCAATCAAAGAAGAGCCTTCCAAAGTTGTGGGTAATTATGATGACTCTAATATAGAAGAAATTGAGGAATATTCTTGCTTTAGCCATGCCACCAGTAAAGGTTTTTTATTCATGTTTGATCATTCCTCCCCTTGTTATGCCCCTACCCTAGAAATATACGTTTGTGATGAAATTCATTCCACTTGTCTTGATGAAGAGGTATTTTCCCTTACGAAGAACCAGGAATCATGGTTTTTCCCCAAATACAATGATGAGTCCACTTCTTGTTTTCCCAATGACCAAAATAATATCATCCTGAATGTGTTTGAGACATTCAATCCTTCTTACCTAGAGGGAGACAGGCTTGAGATAACTCTTCATCAAATATTCATGTACTTGATCATTGACATTTCTATATTCTAGTTAGAGGATCGAATTCAATATTCTTGATTGATGTCTTTACCTTCTTCTAGGGTTCCTTTATATATCATACGGGTCTATTGTTTTCCCACCTCTCGCCCTCATAACCCATCATATCATCATTCTCATTTGTATTGTTGGGTCCATTGCAAAAATAATCATGGAAGCACACATTCTTGTATCGATCAATTGATATGTTGGTTATATTGGATCTGTGATTATACCTAGCACCTGAAACTATATCATATGCATGTTAGATTAGGATGCATTACATTATTATTTTCACATTAGAATTAATGTCATATGATATTTATCATGATAGATTAGCTGTATTTAGATTAAAATTTTCATATTCTATTATCTCTTGATTTTACGTCCTAACCCTAAGCATGGGTGATCACGAGACACCATACAAACATGTTTCCCTATGGGTTTAATCTTTGTTATGTGCAGGTAACAGGTCTACAATAACCAAGAGATTGTTTATGTTCTCATGACCTCCCATTCGCATAGCTTCGCCCACTTTCGAGAGAACACGTCCCAATTGGAGCCAGACGTTACCCATCATTTTGTAGGTGACATCCCTAGGAGAAAAGTTTCTTCAAGATGGTCCTCAGCCAATAGCTAAAATCCCATTGCAACCACCAAATAGCTCATTGTACCACTTCTCTTCCATCTGAGCTAGCCATGTGGTACCTTACCTATATGTCATGATCGTATATTTGAAGGTGGGCCTCCTGAAGCCAAAGGTATGCCTTGTCATTTGGTAATTGAGTATTGTGGTTTTCTTATCATGGACACTTCTAGGCATGGAATAATGTGGGGATTAAGTAGAAAGGGTGGGATAGGTCCGTTCTTCTGTCCCCTAGACCTCTTTTGTGTGTTACCCTTGGATGTTAGTCTCGTGGGATCTCCTTTACTGACCTTTGGGTTTTAGGGTGGTACTACACTGGAAACCTCAATTTTGGTTGCATGCTCTCTCTCCCTCATCCACATACAATACTCCCCTTCCATTTATTATAGCCCCATTCATTATTCTTCCCACTTGGGTCCACATTTCCCCACTAGGTCCAGATAGGGCTAGCCTACCCTTCCCCTTGCCCACACCTTGGTTCAAGCTTGAAACAATGCCCCAGAGGTTGATACAGATGAAAAGAAAAGTAAAAGTGTAATTGGCCACATTCAAGAGGAAAATGTACCAAAAAATGAAAAATATGGTTGATACAAACACATTAAGAACATGTGAAAACACAAATGCATGAACTCTACCCCATACCCATGACCATCACCCTGGTTCTTATAGGCCCTAAATGAGCCTCCTTTATCATTCTGGAACCCATGATTGTCCCAATCCCTGGTGGGAAATGAAACACCCTACCCTAAAGGGGGTATCCACAACAATACCTTACACATCATGCTCTATCCTTTGGGCTCTAAGAAATCAATCAAAGAAAAAGCATAAAAGGAAAAAGGCATATAGAGAAGGGTGGAAAAATCAAGGTCGGGGAATCTCATGCACCATGATTGCTCCCTCCTATACATTATATACCCAAGTGTGGGATTCCCTTTATTAGATACCCTTGTACCCCAAAATGTGGCTTAGGATTTCCCCTCTCATTCCCTATTCCATTCATCTATTTATCACATGCCACCACCATTTGAAGGACAAAACTTGGACATACTATCCCATCTAAAGGTAGAAACTGCCTAATAGAGTACTTGGTTTACCCCATTTGGATGTTGGATACATTAGCACATGCCAAAGCCCACTATGGAAGGGAATGGCATTTTGAAGTGCCCACCTATTGTCCTTGGTTTGGAAGCACTTTAACTCGATTTATTTAAATGACTTTTTGTACTAGAAGGCTAGGGGATGCATTCGATCTTATGTGGGATTACAGAGGGTCTCCATTTATGGGTTTGGTCTTCCTATACAGGGTCCTAACCCTTCAGAGGGCTACATTAGAACATATAGGGTGTGTGTAGAGATCCATGGGACTCCACAACAGTAGAAAACATTCCATGGTTCCCCAAGGATGTTCAAATATTACTTGAGTTTCATCTATTGGACGAGGAAGATGAACCCGAACCCGGTTCACCATACCCAATCGACCCCACAATGGTATCATGCACTTTGAAAATCACCCAATACTTGTATGATTATGTGGAATCACTTACATTATCATCTGAGGCCTTACAGATGGTCTACATGCATCCTCGATCTACTTGGAGACCCATGAGGTTACTTGTGTACCACCACACCTATTGGGAACACCACAAATTTATTATTTGGAGAACAAGGGGCCAACCCCTTGTCTAGTACTTTTGAGTCCTATTCATAATTATGGAACTTATGGAATTCATCAGTGTTCTTAGAATGCCCAATAACAAGTATTATTTATCATTTGACCTCTTAAGCGGCTTATTATTTTGTTTATGAGCTAGTTTGGTGGGCTTGTCGCCAAAAGTTAGTTATTCTGCACATTATATTATTTTAGGGGCTAATGTAGGCATAATTAGCTAAATGAAACTCATTAGAGGTGTATAAATAGAAGTGATGAGGATTCATTTTAACATCATCACTTGGATTTGGAGCTTATATCTCTTTATAGATTTTTGTTATCCTTCCCGGAGGATGAAGTTTTGGAGCATGGAATGAATTTTGATGTTTGGATTATTTTCTCATGTCTTGGATATTATTGAATGGAAAACGTTGGATGGTTGGATATATTCTTATACATGTAATTACAAGTTAATTCTATTGCTTCTTTCTATTTTGGTCACATAAATTGTTTTTGGGATTTCGCTATACTAAGGCTTATTTGCTACATCTATATATGCAATGTTGTGGAAATTTTGTTTTCGGATAGTGAATGGCTCATTTATGGGCCATGTATAATGAATGAATGTTCCTAGAGATGTTTAATTGCTGAAATTCATCTCGATAAATCATCTACCTTGCAAAACAAAGTAAAAATTCTTTGAAGTTTCTTTTGTTGTTTCCCTAGTGCTAAGAAAGTTGTCTTTGAGGCCTCCTTGACCTGGACAATCTAAAAGTCCATAGTAATAATTATACTTGAATCCAATCTCCACAAAAAAAATTAGACATTGGTCCACCAAAAGTTGATCAACTTAAACCTTGTTCATTATACTCCCTCTTCTTTTCTAAGCCTAGCCCATTAGGTCTCCTTGGGCATCATTTATATTGAAAACCACCCAACAAAAAAATTTGGGTTGTTGGCCCCTGCTGAGTTGGTGTGTCTCCCAGGTGCCCTCCAATTTTGAAGAAATTCCAATGGTGGGATTTTGAGATATTTGAAGCCCTAACCTCAAGATTGAGTCTTTCCCTTGGTTTCCTTAGGTTAGAAACCTCATTGGGACCCTCATATTGTCTTGCATAAAAAATTCCTTCTTTGGTCCCTTTCTCCCTATGGAATAGGTCGAGCATACCATTAGTTTCTAAACCCTACCCCCTTGAGCTAACCTTGGGTTCACCTAGTCCTGTGTGATCCCATACACTATTAAAGGCAATTCTTTAAGGATCACTTGGAATCCAAGATTTCACAAGAATTTTAAGGCCTAGGAAACTCAATTATAAGATATATACCCTAAACCTAAACCTTGAAATTCCCCTTAAGCCCTTCCTTGAAAGCTTTCAACCTTTCCTTCCTGTAGGTTTTAACCCCGTACAAAAATTACCTGCATATGAATTCTAAATCACAGAAAAATAAACAATGCGAGAGCATAACACATAAAAACACATATGCACAGAGATTTTCCCCTCGATCCCAAAACCGGGACTATCAGCTATTTTTCATTATCCTTCCAATGTAAACATATTTAGACATGCTGAAGCATCCAATACCATGGACTAAAAACCATCACGTCCAATACCAGACCAAAAAACCATCGCATCCATACCATGACCAAAAGATACGCGTCAAAAACATGTGCGAAAATCATGCACAAAACCAGAGGGCTCCACCAAACCAACATGGGTCCAAAACCAAAATTTCTGAGGCGCTGCCCCAGACCCATAAAGTGGGGTTACGGGTACCCCTCAAACCCCCTGTTAACTATGTGGAAAGAATATAACACAACCCAACACTTCCAAAGAAAGAAAACCACATATTTGAGCCTCTCTTTCGAATAGGCTTCCAATATTACCCCTCACCCTACCATTTTTCTATCCATTTCACGATCCTCATTGTAATGGGTCTCCTCCCATCGGTGAAAGTTCCTAAAGAGCATGGAGCCTTAGCCGATGTGACAGTGGGCTATTGCTCCATTCTTTTCCTTAGACTAGAAATAGCCCTTCAAGGATCATCTTTTAGGTTCCCTGCTAGTTTGAGTTGTAACATTTATGGCATCGTTGCCAAGGACATGAGATGTGTGTCGTGTTCTCCATACGAAAATATTGATATATCATGCTTGGCATCTCCATTGGACGAAACAAGCCCTAGTTCTTCATTGATTTCTAAGGTCAATGCGAAATCCATGAATAATATGCCAACGTTCGATGGGGATCCACATTCTGGAGCAAATCATGTGGTAAGGTTCATGAGGTATATTTCAAAGAAAAATATAACTCAACCTTGTGACCAAATGGAACTATTTGTCCTATCCATTGCCCCCAATACCAACTGGATTGAGTCATGTAAACCTAAAGTCATTCCTTGTCTTCCAATGTTGACTATGCAATTCTTGTTGCAAGAAGGTTGGGTTTCCAATCTCATGAATATATATCCAAAATGTTGGATGTGTCCCTTCAAGAGGAGGAAGTTATTGAATATGGTTTTATGCTTGAGGAAGAGTGTCTTGATCCTTCTCCAAATCATCAAGATCAAATGCTTGATGCATATCTTGAGGATAGTTCCAAAAGAGAGTGTTAGGTCCATATACTACTAGTGTAACCTCTTATTGTTATTAGTACAACCCCCTTATTATTTTGGTGTGCCCATGTAGTCCCCATATTGTTATTATTGTGCCCTATAGAAGCCCACTATTTTCATTATTGTGCCCTTACATTATTATTTTTATGTCGGTTATGATTATATTATGACCCCTTAGACTCCTATATATAGAAAGGAGGTATTGTCATTTGTATCATCCAAGAATTGTTCATTTGTGTAATGTAAAGGAGGTTGCCCTCTCGAAGAGGCTTATTTCTAAGGCATTCATATATATTTTCCATCTTTTTGTGAGTTGGTTTAATAACATTTGTTATTAGAGCTATGGATTCTAGGGTTTTGCTGCCCCAAACAAGCCATCATGGAATTTTCGCTATAATGTTTTCGCTACAAATTTTCAAAAGCTACAAAAAAATCCCATTTGATAATAAATCGGTCTGAACCTCGCATTCAAATTTCAGGTCTTTTCATGGTATATTTTCGGATATATGATCTGAGGAAGTTAGGGCTTTTGCAAGCTCCAGAATTTCCTCTAAAACAGGTCATCATGGAATTTTCACTATAACTATTTCTCTACAAAGTTTCAAAAGCTAAAAAAAATTCCATTTGTGAAGAAATCAGTTTGAACCTCAGTTCTAAATTTTAGATACTATCTCACTATATTTTCAGAGATATAATCTAAGGAAGTTAAGGTTTTTGCAGACCCCCGAATTACATTCCAAATAGGTCACCTTTGGAAAAGTGTCATAACTTTGGCTCTGACCAACAGATTGAATTTTTGTAAGAAGTTTTAGAAGGATGACAAATTGTAGTTTCATGTGTATATTTTTTCAGATCCAAAGGTCAAAACAGTGACACATGGCACTTCATACAAGTTAACTCTTCTGAAAAGGTATATAATTAGGTCATCTTGGGAGATTATGCATAACTCTTTCTTGGAGAATCCAATTTTGATCAGATTGGTGGCATTGGAAAGAGGTCAGAGGGCTACTATAGGTCACAATTTCAGAATTGGAAGAGCCAAAATTACAGAGTTATATTTGTTTCAAGATCGAGCTCCTAAAATCAAGAAGAGGCGATATGAGGAAGTTTGATGACAAGGATCCTGTAAATTGGATACTACAGATGGAGAAATATTTTGATCTACATGAGGTGCAACTATTAAAAAAGGTACGTATTGCATTTTCATATTTATAATCAGATCAATTTTTATGGTATAAAGGGCTTTGTTCTCGTAAACCACTTGTTACATGGTCAATTTTCATGGAGGAAATGATAGCACATTATGAGGATACAAAGAGAAACACATTCTTTAACCAATTGATAAATCTCAAACAAAAGTGTTCAATCGCAGAGCACATTGAGGATTTTCAAAAATTGAATATAAGGGTAAATGATATTCCAGAGAAGCAAATGATTGGTGTCTCATTGGTACTTTAAAGGATAACATTAAACATGAGGTTGATCTTTGGGAAACTGATTCATTGGAGAAGGCATTCAGGTGGGCAAGAAAAATTGAAAGCGAAATTATGGAAACAAGGAATCCCACCACTCATGACTATAGTTATGGAAGTGTTTATTCTCCTAGCCTTCCACAACCTACAAGGTTTAAACCACAACAATTGGAAGAAAAAAAAGAAAAATGGCTTTGTTACAATTGTGATAGCAAATGCACTAAAGTTCATAAGTGTGTTGAGAAGAAATTATTTTACATAGAGTATGAAGAGGAGGAAGAAAAGGATCAAGAAACATCAAAAGAAGAGGATATATGCCAGGACCGAACCCCAGAGAAAGAAGAAATGAATCTAACCATATCTTGTAAAGCATTGGCAAGAATTACCACTCCTCAAACTCTCAAGATAGAAGGACATATCAAGAAGAAAAAGGTGTAAGAAGTGAAAGATCACATCGAGAAAGAAGAAATGAATCCAACCATATCTTGTAATGGATTGGCCGGAATTACCACTCCTCAAACTATCAATACAGAAGGACATATCAAGAAGAAAAATGTTCAAGAAGTGAAAGATCACATTGAGCATCAAGAAATGAATCCGACCATATCTTGTAATGCATTGGAAGAAATTACTACTCCTCAAACTATCAATATAGAAGGACATATCAAGAAGAAAAATGTTGAAGAAGTGAAAGATCACATCAAGCATCAAGAAATGAATCCAACTATATCTTGTAATGCATTGGAACAAATTACGACTTGTAAAACTCTCAAGATAGAAGGAAATATCAAGAAGAAAAAGATTCAAGAAGTGAAAGATCACATCGAGCATCAACAACAAGTTCTCCATTTTTTAAAGGATAACGCCACTTTGGTGCAGAGTCAAATGGATCAACAGGTAGATCAACATCACAGTGAATTTTTTTTTGATGTAGGTGATTGGGTATTTTTACGATTACATCTCAAGCAAGCTATTTATGAGAAGGAAATGTTGGCAATACTACATGCACTTAAGAAACGACGACCTTACCCAATGGGAAGACACTTTAAGGTAAAAATGGATCATGATAGTCTTAAATACTTTTTAGAACAAAGATTACCTTTAGAAGAACAAAAAAAATGGGTCACAAATATGTTGGGCTATGACTTTGGAATATCTACAAAAAAGGGAAGCAAATTGTTGTTGCAGATGCACTCTTAAGAAAGGATGAGGATGTGAAAGCATTGTTTTGTGCTATTTCTATTATCCAACTAGATTGGATAAATGAAGCAAGGATGAATGGAAGAAGGATGAAGAAGTGTGGCCACTCATTCAAAAGTTGCAGAAGATCCCAGTTCAAACAATATTGCCAGAACTTGATGAGGAAGGAAAAATCATATTAGAACCTAGAGCAGTCACATAAATAAGAACCTGTCAGCTACAAAATCGATCAATTTCAGAGTATCTCATCAAGTGGAAGAACTTACCCGCTGAAAATTCTACATGGGAAGACAATAATTTAATACAGAATCATCAAGAACTACTCAAGCATTAAGGACAACACTTTTTGAAGGAGAGCGGCCTGTTAGGTCCCTATACTACTAGTGTAAACCCTTATTGTTATTAGTACAACCCCCTTATTATATTTTTGTGCCCATGTAGTCCCCATATTGTTATTATTGTGCCCCATAGAAGCCCACTATTTTTATTATTGTGCCCTTACATTGTTATTGTTATGTTGGCTCTAATTATATTATGACCCCTTAGACTCCAATATATAGAAAGGAGGTCTTGTCATTTGTATCATCCAAGAATTGTTCATTTTTGTAATTTAAAGGAGGTTGCCCCCTCGAAGAGCCTTATTTCTAAGGCGTTCATCTATCTTTTCTATCCTTTTCTGAGCTGGTTTCATAACAGAGAGACTCATGAATTGGAAAGGATGTCCTCTGAGGATAATGAAGAAGATCTCATCCTTGAGAGCCTTCAGGCATTGCAAGATGGATGATTGAATATGAAGAGTCTTGCAAGAAAATGATGGAGACATATAAATCCAAAGATATTTTCTCCCACTATTGTGAGCGATCGAAAAGAAGTGTGAATATAAAAAGAGTCCTACCAATGACGTTCTTCTTGAAGCATTTAACCAAAATCATGTAGTAAATACCTTGGAGATCATTTTTTTAGAGCGAATGAAGGAAGAAAATTACTCGTCTAAAGAAGAGAATGAATGGAATCATAACCAACACCAAATATATAGTGAAGAATGGGATGATCTTGAGGAAGATCGTGATAGTAAAATAAATGAAGAATCTATGAGTGGTTTTTGGGTTGTTGATTTAGGAATTGGGTATGATAAAAATAATGAAGACCCCATAATTTCTCAAATCATAAGAATGAGGTCAAGAAAAAAGAAAATACCCTGCCCCTTCTGAATAACAATGTTGGCCCTTATGGAGCCCTTCCAAGTGACTGGAAAGGTATCTTCTTTATGTTCCAAGATGATTCAATCAAATAAGAGCCTTCCAAAGTTGTGGGTAATTACGATGACTCTAATATAAAAGAAATTGAGGAAGATGCTTCCTTTAGTCATGCCATTAATAAAGGTTCTTTATTCATGTTTGAGCATTCCTCCACTTGTGATGCTCCCCCCTTGGAAATAGATGTTTGTGATGAAATTCCTTCCACTAGTCTTGATGAAGAGTTGTGTTCCCTTATGAAGAACCAGTAATCATAGTTTTTCCCCAAATACAATGATGAGTCCACTTCTCATTTTCGCAATGACCAAAATAATATCATCCTAAATGTGTTTGAGACATTCGATCCTTCTTACCTAGAGGGTGATAGGCCTGAGATAACTCTTCATCAAAGATTCATGTACTTAATCATTGACATTTCTATCTTCTTGTTAGAGGATCAAATTCAATATTCTCAGTTGATGTCTTTCCCTTCTTTTAGGTTCCTTTCTATATCATATGGGTCTCTTATTTTCCCACCTCCCACCCCTATAATCCCTCATATTGTCATTTCCATTTGTATTGTTGGGTCTATTTCAAAAATAATCATGGAAGCATGCATTCTTGTATTGATTAATTGATATTTTGGTTGCATTGGATCTATGATTATACCTAGCACTTGAAACTATATCATATGCATGTTAGAGTAGGATGCATTACATGCTGATTTTCACATTATAATTAATGTCATATGATATTTATCATGGTATATTAGCTGCATTTAGATTAAAATTTGCATATTTTATTATCTCTTGATTTTACGACCTAACCTTAAGTATGGGTGATCATGAGACCCCGTAAAAACATGTTTCCCAATGGGTTTAGTCTTTCATATGCGTGGGTAACATGTTTATGGTAACCAAGAGATTGTTGGTGTTCTTATGACCTCCCATTCGAGTAGCTTCACCCGCTTTCGAGAGATGATGTCCTAGTTGGAGGCAGATGTTACCCGCCATTTTGTAGGTGACATCCCTAAGAGAAAATTTTCTCCAAGATGGTCCTCATCTGACAACCAACATCCCCTTGCAACCACCAACAAGATCATCGTGAAACTTTTCTACCATTTGAGAGAGCCATCTGCTCCCTTACCCATCTATCATGATTGTGTGTTTGAAAGTGGGCCTCCCAAACTTGAATGTATGCTTTATCATTTGGTAATTGAGTATTGTGGTTTCTTGTCATGGACACTTCTAGGCATGGAATAATGGGGGAATTCTGCAAAAAGAGTGGGATAGGTTTATGCTTCTATACCATAGACCTATTTTGGATGTTACCCTTGGATATTGGTCTCGTGGGATCTACTTTATGGGCCTTTGGGTTTTAGTGTGGTACTACATGGGAAAACCCAATTCTAGTTGCATGGTCCCACTCCCTCATCTGCATACAATACTCCCATTCCATTCATTATTCTTCCCACCTAGGTCCACATAGGGTTGGGCTACCCTTCCCCTTTCCCACGCCTTGGGTCGGGCTTAAAACAATGCCTCGAAGGTTAATACAGTTGAAAATAAAAGTAAAAGCATAATTGGCCACATTCAATAGGAAAATGTACCACAAAATGCAAAATATGGCCGAGACAAACACGTTTAGCACATGGGAAAAATCCAAATGCATGAGCACTACCCATTACCCATGGCCATCACCCTGGTTCCTATAGGCCCTAGATGAGCCTCCTTTATCATTATGGAACCCATGATTGTTCCAACCCCTGGTGGGAAATGAGCCACCCTACCTTAAAGGGGGTATCCACTTGTAACAACCATGGTGAAAATTCCATGTAATAAAAGTTAATAAAGGAAAAATAATAACCACGATTGATGGGACACTTATTCCAAGCTGGATGTTGGGAAAAAAATCCTAGTGTGGGTGTTCATCAATTTATTATGGCTAAGGAAATTGGAAAAGAAAATGAAAAAGGATTTGGAAAGGCAAAATGGAATTTTTGGCACATTTATTTATGAAAATAATGGAAAATAGGAGAAAAGGGAGGTGAAAGGTCACAGGTTGCATGTGAGGAGGAAAATGAAGGAAAATAATGGAAAATGAAAAAAATAGAAGCCTAATTGATAAAAAGGCTTATGAGGATCAATTGGTAACCTTTTGTTAGTTTAGTTTTGGAGCTCTCTCACTATTCTCTCTGTCTGTCTCACTCTTGGACTCTTAGAGCTTTCTTGGAGAATTTTGGTACTGGATCAAGAAAGGAAAAGAAGGAAAGAGGAAGAAAATATAAAGCAAGGAAGAGAAGGATCAAGCAACTACAACATTATTCTTTGCACGTATCGATTTGTATGTGTATTTTCCTTGCTTGGCATGCATTGTATTGCATGTGATTATTTTGTTGTTATGGCATGGTTTTTTCTAGGTGTGACAGTGTTTTCAGCCTAGTCTTGCTATTTTCGAGTAGCCATTATGTGATGGGGTTCTCATGTTTTGGTTGAGGTGGATTTTTGGATGGATTCAAAGCTTAGGGAGGTGGATCTCTGAATGATAGAAAACATGGCCTAGTAGCCCCTAAATCAAACTATGGGTTGCAGTAAAGTCATATTTTGTGTTCCTCGGTGGGCCTAGGAATCCTTGTTGGTGAATGACAGGATATGCGGTAAATCCAAGAGGTGGTTTTCTCTCTGTTCAACCTGGTAATCCCTAGTTGGGGATACGTGGTAAAGCCGAGAGAGTGGTTCTCGGTTTAGGGCCTAGTGATACGGGATTAGATTGCAATAAATCCTTAAAGACTAAGAGACGGGAAAATTCCTCATGGTGTAGGTGGAAAAATCCGGTGGCATCCATGCTTGCTTGGCCTAGTGATTGGGTGGAGATCATGGTAAAGCCTGTTATGACATGTTTATTGTGTTGGCCTAGTGATTCAGGATGGATTACGATAAAGCCTGATTTCTGTTGATGAGGGTGAGGTGGTTTGGCCTCGAGATGCCCCAGTTAGTTCTTTTGGTTTGAGTCCCACATTCAAGCTTGGAATATGGCATGGAGGTGAATGGATGAAGAGAGATTTGGCTCATACATTCTCTGGTCGAGTGGAACATGATAGTCCCATCCTGGGTTTGGATTTTGCATCAGTAATATGAGGTTATTTCTCCTTGTATTTGCATGAGTATAATGCTAGTTTATATGTGGATAATATGGCTATGATTACAACTTTATTTCTACTGCTATTATGTTGGTTATGTACGTGTTTTATGACAGTGGCTATGTATGGATCTCATCTTTCTTTTACTTGTAAATGAATAGAAAATGTATCTATGACCTAATAGATGATAATGCAATAAATGATATGAGGGAACAATGGTTCTTAGAGTTTTTTAGATAAGTATGAGATCCCTATGCCTAAATTTGTTGTTTACGCCTGTAGAGTACATATTTGTGATATGTTTGACGAAATGCCTATCATGGCTAGTAGGGGTTTGGTTAAGGGCTTGTTCAAGTATTTACATTTGCAATATTGTTTCCTTGTTATTTTTCTGTTCTAAAGATGTAATTCAATTCTGGGTAGTGACCTCAAATTTTGGGGATGCTGGTACAACAATGTGAAAATTAGTCCCCGGATGCTAGCATGCATTTTCATGAGAGTTTCTAGAGCCTCCTGGATGCTACCAGGCCTATAGCATGAGAGAATCCAGAGGTCAAGAGACCTGAAACCTCAGTGGAACCCAGGGGTTGGTCTCCATAAGTGTTGGGATGGTTCTTAGGGGTCTTGTAATCGATTTGGAAGATCTGTATGTTGTGTTTACGTCGATTCCACTTCCTTAAGTTCACATAGGATGTTGAATCCAATCATAGTAGCCTCTCGTCACATGTTTACCTTGGTTGGATGGTTACTTGGTTAAATTTGAGAGGAGGGTGTTACAGAGTGGTATCACATCATGGTTCACCCATCAAACTGGATGGGCCGTGTATGTTGCTCATGCATTCATGTCGTTGCAAGTGTGTTAATCATCCTTGTGGTCTATGTGTTTGTTGCATATGTGTGGTGTGAATCATGATTATAGTGATTTTTCCATGTGAAGAATGATGTTATTGTTATGAAGTATGTTGTCATGAGTGTATGATTGGTTACATGTTGTTTATACTTGCGTATTCTAAGTGTATGTTGGTATGGTTGTTTTTGTCATGCATGAGGTCATGGTATGTGTAGTTGATATGGTCATGCATTGATGACTGGACTCTAGCTAGACTGATGGTTAAATGGTTATGTGATTATGTATTATATGTCTATGTGATGTTATGATTATGTTAGTCACGCTAATTTGATGATCTTGCAGATGAGATATGCTCCCTGAATTTTTCTAAGTTACGCTGGTTTATCGTGATTTGTTTTAGATGACATAGTATGCCTTGCAGGAAAGAGATCAAATGACTAGCAAGACGGTAGACTACAAAGATTATCCCTATGAATCATATGAGCAATGTGGTGTTGGGAACTCTTCTAATTTGGCAGACACATTGAGAAGTTTGAAGGAAGAAATAAGGAGTTGTAAGGCAGACAATGACAGGATCATATAGGCACAAGAGAAACAAGAAGAGGTTTTTGCTATGCTTCTTCAAAGTTTATCAGAATTGCAACGACAAGGGTCACTTTGGATCAACCATGGAAAAGAGGAAAAAAATAATGGGGCATATGGAATTAGGTCTCATGGTGGTCACATTTGAGATAGAGATGACACTATTAGAGATGGAAAGTTGTTGGATACTTCAGATAGGAGAGGTGATGGATAGAGGTACTATTCTAGTTCTGGTTCTGATATGCATCATGGTCATCATCGTTGTCATCCTTATAGGAGGAGTGATAGGGGATACTTGCCAAATGATTTGAAGAAAGAAAATCCACCTACTTTTGATGGAGATGTGAAGAAGCCAGAAGATGTAGAGGCTTCGATACTTGGGATGAAGAAGTTCTTTGAGTTGCATAATTACACAGATAATATGAAGGCTAGATTGGCTATTTTCAGCTTGAGAGGTAAAGCAGACATCTGATGGGAAGATGTGAAGTGATTTAGAGACATCAAGACAGATGACTTGAGTTGGAACGAGTTTAAGAGGCTTTTCAGCAATAAATACTTGCCAGAAAGGTACTACGATAATAAGGCCAATGAATTCTATGAGCTAAATATGGGGTCAATGACATATGAAGAGTAAACGACTAAGTTCCTGGAGCTATTGAGGTATGTATCATATCTTAAAGATGAGAAGGCTAAAGTTCAACAATTAGTTAGTGGATTTCCATTAGAATTTAGATATTAGATTGAGTATGATGAGCCTTAGTCATTTGAGGAAGTTATTGGGAAATTGAAACATTTCTATGAATAGTCAAAGCATAAGGATGAATCTCAGCAAGGATGGAAAGGGAAAGATAAAGGTAAGGGTAAGTGGCAGCCGAAAAGAACAAGGCTATAATGCAGATTAGAAAGAAAATGTGGCACCACAAAAGAGGTTCAATACAGTTAGACAGGGACATGGGTCACAACAACAACATAAAGGTGAGGGTAATGGTCGGTTGGAGTGTTGGACATGTGATAAGGAGCAGATATTATACACAGAATTTGCGAGGTAGGCCTCAAATATATAGTGCGCAGGAAGCACAAACTGTTGGGGATATTGGTCAGAGTGTTCCTTGTATTTATGCAACATTGGATAACAAACATGCAAACCATCAAACATCTATCATTAATATGGACGGTAAGATTTTTGATCATGTCATTTATATTTTGAATGACCCTGGATCTAATTATAGCTATGTTAGTCTTGACTTGGTGGATAAGTGTGGTTTTAGTAAGGAATTGCATGCATAATCTTGGTTAGTGAAGTTGGCTATAGGTACAAAGAAGCGATTTCATCATTGGGTAAGAGCTTGTGCATTTGATTTGAATGGTATGCTTACCACAACACATTTGAATGTATTACCTTTGGGATCATACAATATTTTGTTAGATATGGATTTGTTTTACCTCTATAGAACCAAGGTGGATTGTTATGACAAACCTATTGAGTGTTTTGATGACAATGGGGAACCAAGAGTCTTGCAAGGAAAGAATAAAGTCACATCAGTTAGGATGGTGAAAACTACGTAGAAAAAGCGTAGTCATAGGAAAGGGTGTGTGTTATTTGGAGTACACATCTCTAGTGACAAGGGTAAGGAATTTGATGATGCAGATGTTTTAAGAAGGTACCTAGTCCTATAACAATTATAGGATGTATTTCCTGAGGACATTTCCGAGTTGCCATCACATAGGGAAGTATACTTTTAGATTGAGTTAGTGCCAAGGGTAGCTCTAGCATCAAAAGAACCTTAAAGGATGAGCACACCTGAGTTGGTAGAGTTGAAGTTGAAGTTGAACGAACTGTTGGAAAAGGGATACAATAAGCCAAGTGTATCACCTTGGGGCGCACCTGTATTGTTTGTGAAAAAGAAATATGGAACTCTCAGATTATGCATTGACTATAGGTAGTTGAACAAAGTGACTATCAAGAACAGGTAACCATTACCAAGAATTTATGACTTGTTCGATCAGTTGAAGGGAGAAATGGTGTTCTCTAAGATCGGCTTGAGGTCAGGATACCATCAGGTACACATCAAAGAGGAGAACATTTACAGGAAAACTTTCCAGACTAGGTATGGGCATTATGAGTTTGTTTTAGTTCCATTCGGTTTGACTAATGCTCCATCTATATTTATGTGCTTGATGAATAGTGTGTTGCATCCATATTTGGGTAAGTTTGTTATTGTGTTCATTGATGACATATTGGTATATTATAAAAAAGAGGAAAAGCATGCCAAGCATTTAGCAACAGTGTTGAGGTTGTTGAGAGAGCATCAGTTGTATGCTAAGCTTAGCAAGTGCAGTTTCTTTCAGACTGAGGTACATTACTTGGAACATGTTGCCTCCAAGGAGGGAATTATAGTAGATCTAGAAAAGATAACGGCCATCATGGAGTGGGTAGCTTCTACAAATGTGGATGAGGTGAGATCTTTCATGGGATTGGCAGGTTATTACAGGAGGTTCATCATAAAATTCTCACAGATTACTTATCCTATTACATCATTGCAGAGGAAAGGTAAGACGTTTGAATGGACAGAGGAGTGTGAGGCTAGTTTTGAGCAACTTAACCAATTGTTGACAAATGCACCAATGTTATAGATTGCAGATCTAGACAAGGAGTTTTTAGTATGCACAAATACTTGCAAGAGAAGACTTGGTGAAGTCCTTATGTAAGATGGACAAGTGGTATGCTATGAGTCACGAAAACTAAATGAGCACAAGCAGAACTACTAGATGCATGATCTTGAGTTAGCAACGATTATACATGCATTGAAGATGTGGAGGCAATATTTTCTTGGTAGGAGGTTTGTGTTTATGAGTGATCACATTGGTTTGAGCTATTTGTTTGACCAGCCAAATCTGAATGTTAGACAGGCTAGATGGTTGGCCACGATCAATGATTTTGACTTCGAGATTAGGTACATCAAATAAAAAGTGAACATGGTGGCAGATGCTCTTAGCAGGCAGGTTTTCCGAGGACAATGAGACAACATGATTCCAACATGGTTGTTGTGGACATGTTGACAAATGTTGCGCACTTCATTCTAGTGAAGTCTACATTCTCAGATAGCAATGTAGCATAGGTATTCATCAGAGATGTGGTCAGATTGCATGGAGTTCCAAATAATATTGTGTCATACAGGAATGCGAAGTTCACTTCCAAGTTTTGAAAGGAGTTGTTTGCAAGTTTAGGCACAGAGTTGGTCTTTAGTAAATATTATCATCCGTAGATAGATGGTCAAATGGAGAGGGTCAATAGGATATTGGAGGACATATTGAGGATGTATGTGATGCATCGACAGTGAAAGTGGGAAGAGTATCTTCCACTAGTAGATTTCACTTACAATAATGGGTATCAGGAATCTTTGAAGATGAGTTCATTTGAGGCATTGTATGGGCAGAGTTGTAATACTCCCATCAGTTGGAGAAATCCAATTAACATGGTGTTGATTGGAACGGACATGTTAGCGGGCATAGAACAAGAAATAAAGGTAATCAAGAAGAATCTAAAGCAAACACAGGATAGGCAAAAGAGCTATGCGGATCGGAACAGGTTGTTCAAGGAGTTCCAGGTTGGGGAACATGTGTACTTAGGCATCAAACCAAAGAAGAGCTCATTATGGATTGGATCATGTGCCAAAATGGCACCACATTTTTTTGGACCCTTTAGTATTATCGAGAGGATTAGGAAAGTAGCCTATCGACTTACACTACCTATGATATTGAAATTCCATGATGTTTTCCATGCAACATTGCTTAAGAAGTATGTTAAATATGTTGATCATGTGATTGACTGGTCTGTATTGTAGGTGGAACCAGCTGGAGAATTCCAGCCACAACCTCAGTGTATATTGCAGAAAAAGGTGCTCATGCTCTGGAACCAAGCAATCGAGCAGGTTAAAGTGCAGTGGAAATACTTTGGACCCAAGGAAGCTACATGGGAGATGTTAGATCAGATGCGGGCTATGTATCCTTCTTGATTGTTAGTTGAGGAAACACAATTTTGGTATATGTATTTGCTATATGTTTCGGTACATGTTGGTGATATTTTGGTATATGTACATATGTATATGGATGTAAATACTGCCACGAGCTATGCTATAAAGCTTCAACAAGTGGTATGGGTGTCATGTCATTATTTTTTTAATCTTGTTATATTTTCATGTTGGTTTGGTTTTCAACAGGGTGATCATTGTAAATATTGCATCGAGCTATGCTATAAATCTCCATGGGAAGTATGTTTTATTTTCAATGGTTTTGCTGAGGTATAGGTGTGGTTGAACACTAAGGTCAGTGTCCCCTAAGGGGGAGGGTTATGTAACAGTCCTGGTGAAAAATCCATGTAATAAAAGTTAATAAAGGAAAAATAATAACCACGGTTGACGAGACACTTATTCCAAGTTAAATGTTGGGAAAAACATCCTAATGTGGGTGTTCATTAGTTTATTATGGCTAAGGAAATTGGTAAAGGATTTCGAAAGGAAAAATGAATTTTTTCGCACATTTATTTATGAAAATAATGGAAATTAGGAGAAAAAGGAGGTGAAAGGTCACAAGTTGCATGTGAGGAGGAACAAGAAGGAAAATAATGATAAATGAAGAAAATAGAGGCCTAATTGATAAAAAGGATTCTAAGGATTAGTTGGTAACAAATTTTTAGTTTAGTTTTGGAGCTCTGTCATTATTCTCTCTCTCTCTCTCTCACTCTTGGACACTTAGAGTTTTCTTTGAGCATTTAGGCATTGGATCAAGAAAGGAAAAGAAGGAAAGAGGAAGCAAAGATCAAGCAAGGAAGAGTAGGATCAAGCAACAACAATAGGATTCTTTGTAGGTATCAATCTGCATGTGTATTTTCCTTGCTAGATTTGGCATGTGTGGTATTGCCTGTGGTTCTTTTGATGTTATGGCATGGGTTTTTTTAGGTGTGACAATGTTTTGATCCTAGCCTTGCCATTTCTGGGTAGCCATGGTGTGATGGGGTTCTCATGTTTTGGTTGAGATGGATTGCTGGATGGATTCAAAGCTGACTGAGGTAGATCTCTAAATGATAGTACACATGGCCTAGTAACTCTTGAACCAGACTGTGGGTTGTGATAAAGCGATATTTTGTGTTGCCTCAATTGGCCTAGGAATCATTGCCAGTAAATGACAGGATATATGGTAAAGCCAAGAGGTGGTTTTCTCTCTGTTGGGCCTAATAATCCCGGGTTGGGGATATGTGGTAAAGCCTGGAGAGCGAATCTCAGTTTAGGGCCTAGTGATCTGGGATTGGATTGCAATAAAGCTTGAGAGACTAGGAGTCAAGAAAATTCTTCACGATGTAGGTGGAGAAATCCAGTAGCATCCATGCTTCTTTGGCCTAGTGATTGGGTGGAGATCATGGTAAAGCCTGTTATGACATGTTTATTGTGTTGGCCCAGTGATCTGGGATGGATTAGGATAAAGCTTGCTTTCTATTGATGAGGGTGAGGTGGTTTAGCCTTTGGATTCCCTGGTTGATTCTTTTGGTTTAATTCCCACATTCATGCTTGGAATATGGAATGGGCATGAATGGCTGAAGAGATATTTGGCTCAGCCATTCTATGGTCGAGTAGAACGTGGTAGCCCCATCCTAGGTTTGGATTTTGCATCATCAATATGAGGTTATTTCTCCTTGTATTTGTATGAGTTTCATATTGATTTATATGTGGATCATATGGTTGTGATTAATTGGTATTTATGTTGCTATTATGCTAGTTACGTACGTGTTTT
This sequence comes from Pinus taeda, assembly GCA_000404065.3. Taxonomy (NCBI): domain Eukaryota; kingdom Viridiplantae; phylum Streptophyta; class Pinopsida; order Pinales; family Pinaceae; genus Pinus; species Pinus taeda. Next base: position 104,981 of record APFE030268855.1, on the reverse strand, counting down.
ATGACAGTGGCTATGTACGACTCTCATCATTTTTTTACTTGTAAATGCATAAAAAATGTATATATGAACTAATAGATGATAATTCAACAAATGATATGAGGGAATAATGGTTCTTAGCGATTCTCATATAAGTATGAGATCCCTATGCTTAAATCTATTGTTTATACTTGTAGATTACATATTTTTGATATGTTTGACGGAATCACTGTCATGGCTAGTAGGGGTCTAGTTAAGGTCTTTTTCAAGTGTTGGAATGGTTCTCAGGGGTCCTATAGATGGCATGGAAGGTATGTATGTTGTGTTTCCATTGATTCCACTTCCTTAAATTCACATAGGAGGTTGAATATAATCATAGTAGCCTCTCGTCACATGTTTACCCTAGTTGGCCAGTTACTTGGGTAGATGTGGGAGGAGGGTGTTACACCACTACTATATGTTACACATCATCCTCTTATCCTTTGAGCCCTGAGAGGTCAATCAAAGAAAAAACATAAAATACAAAAGGCATATAAATAAGGGTAGAAAAATCAAGGCCAAGGTATCTCATGCACCATGATTCTTCTCTTCTATACTTTATATACCCCAAGTGTATGCTTCCCTTCATTAGCTACCATTGTACCCCGACATATGTCCCAGTATTTCCCCTCTCATTCCCTATTCCATTCATATCTTTATCACATGCCACTACCATTTGAAGGATTTACCTTGGACACACTATCCTCTCTAAAGGTAAAAACAACCTAATAGGATACTTGGTTAACACCCTTTAGAGATTGGATACATTAGCGCATGCCAAAGCCCAATACAGAAGGGCATTCCATTTTGAAGTGCTGACCTGTTGTCCATGGTTTGAAAGTTGTTTAGCTCAATTTATTTAAATGACTTGTTGTACTAGAAGGCTAGGGGACACATTGGATCTTATGTGAGAGTACAAATGGTCTCCATTTCTGGGTTTTGTATCCCTATACAGGATCCTAACCCTTCATAGGGATACATTGAAACATGTAGGGTGTGTGTAGTGAGCCATGGGCCTCTATAATAGTAGACAACATTCCATGGATCCCCATAGATGTTTAAAGATTGCTCGAGTTTCATCTATTGGAAGAGGAAGATGCACCTGGTTCACCATCCCCAGCCAGACCCACTATTGTATTGTGCACTTAGAAGATGACCCAAGACTTGTATGCTAATGTGGAATGACTTATATTATCATGTGAGCCCTTAGATATGGTCTACAGACATCTTTGATCTAATTGGAGACCCATGAGGTTACTTGTGTACCCCTACACCCATTGGCAACACCACAAGTTTATTATTTGGAGAACATGGGGCATTATGGAACTGGACTTCATTAGGCTTCTTAGAAGGCGCAATGACATGTATTATTTATCATTCGACCTCTTAAGAGACTTACTCTTTTTTTTTATGAGCTAGTTTGGTGGGCTTGTCACAAAAAGTTAAATATTTTGCACATTATTTTATTTTAGGGGCTAATGTAGGCCTAATTAGATAAATCAAACTCATTAGAGCTGTATAAATATAAGTGATGAGGATTCATTTTAACATCATCACTTGGATTTGGAAGTTGTATCTCTTTAGAGATTTTCACTATCCCTCTTGGAGGATGAATTTTTGGAGCTTTGGATGAATTTTGATGTTTGGATTATTTTCTCATGTCTTGGAGCTTCTTGAATGGAGAATGTTGGATGGTTGGATATATTCTTATACATGTAAGTACAAGTTAATGCTATTCTTTCTTTATATTTTTGTCAGATACATTGTTGTTGGGATTCTGATATACTAGGGCTTATTTGCTACATCTATTTAGGTGAAGTTGTGATAATTTTGTTTCTAGATAGTGAATGCTTTATGTATGGGCCATGTATAATGAATGAATGTTCCTATCATGTTTCATTGTTGAAATTCATCTCAATAAGCGATCTACCTTGTAAAACGAAGTATAAAGTCTTTAAAGTTTCTTTTGTTGTTTCCCTAGTGCTAAGAAAAGTTGTCTTTGAGGCCACCTTGACCTAGAAAATCTAAAATTACATAGTCATAATTCTACCTGACTCCAATCTCCCCAAAATAATTAGGCATTGGTCCACCAAAAGGTGATCACCTTAAACCTTATTCATTCTACTCCCTCTTCTTTTCTAGGCCTAGCCCATTAGTTCTCCTAGGACATCATATATCTTGTAAACCACCCATAAATAAATAAATAAATAAAAAATGATCTATTGGCCCCTACTACACTGGTGTGTCTCCTAGGTGCCCTCCAATTTTGAATAAATTACGACGGTGGGATTTTGAGATGTCTCAAGCCCTAACCTCGAGATTGAATCTTTCCCTTGGTTTCATTAGGCTAGAAATCTCATTGGGACCCTCACATTGTCTTGCATTAAAAATTCCTTGTTTGGTCCCTTTCTCCCTCCAAAATAGGTCAAACATATCATTAGTTCCTAAACCATACCCCCTTGACCTAACCCCAAGTCCACTTGGTCCGATGTGGTTCCATATACTATTAAGGGTAATTCTTCAAGGATCACTTGGAATCCAAGCTTTCACAAGAATTTTAAGGCATAGGAGCCTCCATTATAAGATATATACCCTAAACCTAAACCTCAAAATTCCCTTGAATCCCTTCCTTGAGAGATTTCAACCTTGCCTTCCACAGAAATCAAGCCACATATTTGATCCTTTCTTATGAATAGGCTTCCAGGATTACCCATAACTCTACCATTGGTCTATCCATTTCATGATCCTCATCATAACGGGTCTCCTCCCATCATTGAAAATCCATAAAGAGCAAGAAGCCTTAACCGAGGTGACAATGGTCTAGTGCTCCATTGTTTCTCTTAGCCCATTAGTAGTCCTTCAAGGATCCCCTTTTAGGACCCCAGCTAGTTTGAGCAGTAACAAGCCCTAACCCAAGGGTTTCAACCCTCCTAAGCTAACCTAGATGTAGAGCAACAATGGACCTTTCATTAACAAAAACTAGAGTTCAAATACATAATCTCAAAATGGAGATAACAGTCTTAAGTACTTGACCTTCAATAATTATTTCTAGCTCCAAGAGTTCGAATCCTAATGATCCCTTAGGTATGTTTAATTATACAAAAATTTATTAAGGGGCATCTCCCTTGAAAGGAGGACTACTTCCCTCCAAAATCTCGAAATCAGTGGATCTAGTCCCCTTAGGTCCTTGCATGAAATTGAGTTCATTGACTGTGAATGGACTTCGAATTGTTGGTTAGGAATCTTGGTACTCAAGTCAAGTTAGAGAGTTAATGTAGTGGATAAGCCTCATATATTCTCTCTATATTCCTCGAGCGTTCCCCTTCCATATAAATAACTACGAGAACATAACAATCATGTTCTATTTGATGAATCTCAATCTATTTTCTTAATAGAATATCCTAATTGGACTATTCATATGTGCTCTCTTATTCAACATATGGTTTCAGTTGTGAGTTTTCAAACTCATGTTAAAAAACAAAACATTCTTCAATCTTGACATTAAAAGGCAACATTTCCTTCTCTAGTTTTGGGAGAAAAATGTTTTCAAAAGACTTATTTTGATAACAGAAATGGTAAGGCTAAATTTTAGCATCTAAGATCTCAATATCCTTGTCAAATTTTTGAAAAAATGCTTCTAAAATATAGCTCTTCTCCTCAAAACATTTGCATAATCTTAAATACCTAGGTAAAATTTTTTAGAAAGATCCATCCACTTGATCATCATGAAACATAAAAAATACTCCCCAAAACCTTTAATAGACAAAGGATCTTCAACATACCCTATCATCTTGATTGACTAGGCAACTAAATCTATAGTTCAAGGTCTAAATTCTTCGGATAGTGGAGGTGAAGTGAAAATTATGACTTCTATAATTTTACAATGGATTCACCAAGTGAATGATGCACAACCTGATTATGTCTGATCCTTGTTTCCCGTGAATGATCAGATCTGGATCTTTGTCATTCTTTCCTAGGTATGTTTTAACTTTCTCTCCTTAGCAACAATGCGAAGATTTTATCTCTCAAATGTTCCTCTTAGCTATGAAAGAGAAAATCTTAAGCTAGCCTTTTCAACCAAACTTTCAGGCTGGAGGCTAGCCCCTCCAAAATAGAGAGGGGTCCCTTCGACAAATCAATCACCCAATGTCACCTCAACAACTAGTTGTATACTAAATGCAATGGCTAGCTATTATGTATGATAGGGTTTAAGAGAGATTTGGTTTGGCAAGGGAGAGACAGTCCATTGTGCGATGGATTCAGGCAAATGAAAAAAAAATATTTGCAAGATACTGGTTGTATGATCAATGATTGACAAAGGCAAGTTGGCCAACACTTTTCTAGACAGTTCATTTGTCATTGCAGTGGATAGTTGATAGGAGAAAACATTCCAGAATTCGAGAGCAACTTCAGAGGATAGTGTGAAAATATTTGGATCTATGAAACAGAGAAATAAAATAAAGGGTGAATTCTATAACATTTACTATCATCCAAATACTAGAAGAAAATACATTCAAATCATATAACTCAAAAGAAAACAATTACGTAAGAAAAAAGATAAACTAGGAAAAATACATCACGTGAATCTCTTATCCGACAAACTCAACACCACTATCTTTGAATAATATTTATTAATCTCAAAGCCAAGTCTGGTACAAGAAAGGGATCCCACAAGTACTCAAGTCTGAATCGTTTTCATTTAAAAAATGCTTGCTTAAATAATAAAAATAATAAAAATCTCCTCCTTATTTGTTGGAAATAAAAATAATTAAAATAAAACTAACACCAGAATTGGTTGCAATAATCTCGAGCTATTAAATGTTGCTGGAATAATTTCAACTATTTTTTGATCTTTAATCTTGGAAACCTTTGGCATATGCTAACTAACTACCACTTCATATTTATCTTTCTCCATAAAAATCTGAAAATAATCTTCAATTATTGATCTTGTGCTTGATTTGCTGGCATGAAAATTGAATGAGACCAATTTTGGAGAAATTAGAGGAATTTTTTTTAATCCTCAATGGTTCTTGATGCCACCTGTTTTTCAAATATGGGCTTTGAAATTATTTATTAGATAATGTGGATCTACGTGTTTGATTTGTTTCAATTAAATAGTGAACTTATTAGCTCCTTGAAATATGGAATTGACATTGACGATGATCCTTTGCCTTGATGAAGTCTCTAGATTTCCTATGGCTGATGATATGTCGTATTCCCCTAGATATGGGATTAAATTTAATAAAAATTATTTGCATAGGAATTGGGATCTAGACTTGACCTGCTTTGATAATTGCTTGATATATCGTCCTATAAATTTAGAACAAATTCCTTGCTGATCGATCCTTTGTCTTGAAGGTATTTCAACAACTATATCTTGGAAATTTTGTAAGAATTTACAGGGTAAGTTCCCTAGATAGAACACGAAAGGGAATTGCTCACAAATAGATCTCAGATCAATACACTAGTATTCTTGATGTGGTTAAAGCCCTCAAAGAGGGAAATAATCCACGGCCTGAGCCAATGTGGCCACTTCAGGCAATTTATTAATAAAAGAATGAAAATTTACATGAGCTTCTCTCATGAACGATTACCCTACAAATGACCCTCCATGCTATTTAAATAGAGATCATGGACCAATCGGGTGTTAAGCCACGGATCAAGTGTCGGTAATATCGAGGAGAGAATGAACCGTTGGATCACTACATATTGTGACTTTCAGATTGTAAGTTACAAAAGTACACAGTAAAGAAACACACTTTACCTAACTCTACACTAGACCAAGTTATACTTAACTATTTCCTATGTGTCAAAATATCCTAACATCCCCCCTTAAAAACAACTTGGGATAGGATTGAAGGATGTACAAATATGAGACAATAAGATAAGGAAGGAGGCATTAGAGCCTATCCCCCCTTAGTGACAACTCCTTGAACTCCAACCATAACTCGAAGTTTAGTAATCTTCACCTCTGTGAGAGCCTTTGTAAAGATGTCTACAACTTGATCATCAGTTGAACAATATTACACTTCAAGAACATGGTCATGCATGAGCTTTTTGATGAAGTGCATGTGTAATTCAATGTGTTTGCTGCACTAATGTTGGACTAGATCTTTGCATAGTTGAATGGCACTTTGATTATCACACCAAAGTGTAGTCGGATGTTGCTGCTAAAAGCCAAACTCTAATAGGATCTGACGAAGCCACAAGGCTTCCATACTAGCTTGTACGGTGCCATGATACTCTGCTTCTACTGAAGAAAGAGAAATGGAACTTTGTTTCTTGCAAGCCCATGTAATAGGTCTAGAACCAAGAATGAAGACATAACATGTAGTATACTTCCGATCATCAACGTCACCAGCCCAATCGGAATCAGTGAAACCAACTGATAGAGGATATGCTTATGCACTATAATGAATCCCAGATTGAATTGTACCTCAAACATAACGAAGTATTCTTTTAGCTATTTTCCAATGACTTTCATGTGGGTTTTTCATAAACCGAGCAATAAGGCCAACAACAAAGGAAAGGTCAGGACAAGCATGGGTCAGATAGAAATGTTTTCCTACAAGATGATGGTATAAGGTAGCATCAACTTCAAAGGGAGGTACAAGTGACTGAAAGTTTGGCTCCAGATTGAATGGGAGAAGGGGCTGGCTTACAGTCTTCCATGTGAAAGTGGCGTAGAATATCACAGACATACTTGGACTGGGAAAGGGAAATACCTTCCTTGGATTGCAAGACTTAAAGACCAAGAAAATAATGCAAGTGCTTAAGTCTATCATTTCAAACTTATTTTTAAGGTTGGACTTCACATGGTTTATAAGGTTGAGATCACTACTAGTAAGGATAAGATCATCAACATAAAGAACAAGAATGATAAGAGACTTACCCACTTTCTTGGTGTAGATAGTATTGTCAGAATGACACCTAGAAAATCCAGTATCTAAAAGAAACCTATCCATTTTGTCATACCAAGCCCGAGGGGCTTTCTTGAGACCATTAAGGGATTTCTTGAGCCGACATACAAGGTTGGAGTCTGGTTGTATAAAGCCAGTAGGTTGTTCCATATAGATTACTTCATGCAATTCCCCATGCAAAAAGGAAGATTTAACATCCATCTGATGGACTTCCCATTTGAAAGAGGCAGCAAGGGAAAGAACAAGGCGGATAGAGTTCATTTTGGAAACAGGGGAGAAGGTTTCAGTATAGTCAATGCCTTC